>CAWUFW010004968.1:1179451-1430500 GCA_963921515.1 Calotriton arnoldi | reverse complement strand
TTTATATGTGTGTGTTGGAGAGATATAGGGAACCTATACCTCAGTGAGGAGTGCTAGCACCACCTCACCCAGGCTGCAGTAGCAGGCCTGTAGTGTCAGATTTAGTCTGCTTCCCAGCGGTGGCATAATACATGCTTCAGCCCCTGGTAGGCCTGTGAAGTACCTATGCTCTTGGCACCTAAGGTACCATATACTAGGGACTCATAAGGCACCACAGTATCCAATCACTAGTGCACCTAGAGTGCACTCCAAATCGTTTAGAGAGAACAGAGAGGCTGGGGCCCTGATTGGCAGAAACCAGTGTAACATCAGAAAAAAAGTGGTGGCAACATAAGAGGCAGATCCTACTCTCCTACAGTATGGGACCCCAGTCCTTAGGACTTTAGATTTACCTGGATGAAACTCTGATACAGAATCCTGGACCTTTGACGCTCTACTTTACGATTAGAGGACTGAAGAATCTCCCTTGGGGTCAAGGAGTGACTCCCCTGCTTGGCAGGCACCAAAGAAGCAATTGTCCGGTCTGCATTGCTGAAGCTCTCGCCGGATGCCGAAGTCTTTGCATCACCAGAGATAGATTTCCAGACTTCCCCGAGGCTGCCCTGAGTCCCCAGCAAAGCTGAGGCCCGTAGCTGTTGTGGGTAATTTGGAACCGTGACCCCTGGACACCAAGCACATTTGCAAGGCATCCTCTTCTTGGGCTTCCACGAAGTTGTGCTTTGGGCTCCAAATAGCCCCGCCTCCAGCACCAACTGCTTTGAAGATCACTGGCCCCCACTCCACGAGTGTCCCGTGAGCCTGCTCCAAGTGCGTCCACTTCAGGCTCCCTCGCGGTCGCTAGTCCATTGGCTAGTGGGCCCTCCCGAAGGCAACTCTAATTCTAATTGGGCTTCCCTAGTTGCTCCAGGCTTGCCCTGACTTATCCTTGCTGGGTGAGTCCCCCAAACCTTGCTGGTCTCCATCAACGTCCTTCTTCTATTTCCAAGAGACTTGCCGTTGCCAAGGCTTGTTGTGTCCAATCCGGTCGCCGACACACCTGCAATCGACAAACATTGTGGGACAGCTCGAATCCAGCTCCTTTTTGTCGTCAACGCCTCCTGGACCTCGTGGCTGAAGAGTCAAGATGACCGTCAACCTACCTGAAGCACCCGACATCGGTGGGCAACTGCTCATCGCCTTCCTGGTCACTGGCTAGTGACCCAGACTCTGTCCCCTCTGCTTTCAGGTTCTTCAGATCTCCGATCCACCTTTGGATCCACACGAACACTTTCGACTTGGTCGCCAGCAGCACTTTGCAGCAGATCGCCATTGTAAACGACGACGAAACCCGACCCCGAAAGACACCTATGCACCCGGCTTCCCTGGGTGAGGTAACTCGAGTACTCCGGTGCTCCCGTGGGTATAGACTCTAGAATGACCTAGTTCTAAAGGGGTTTGCTCCAAGTCCTCCTCTAAGTGTCCCTTTTCTTTAAAATTCCAACCGCGACTTTCCCCATAGAAGTCAACGGCGATTCGCGGCGGTGTTCTCACACTGCACGCGTCCCCCGTGGGTCCCCTGTGTCACTACCTTGGGTGGTTCCTTGTGGTCCAAGCACTTCTACAGGCTCTAGGCCTTGTGTCTAGCTCAGTCGTGGTTCTTATACCACTTTATTGGTATATGGTTTGGTACGCCCCTAGGGCTCAAACATGTATTTGTGCTATTACTGTTGATAACTAACTTATAACTTATGTACTTCGAACTCTAGCCTCATAAAGAGACTAGAGGGGTGTGTTTAGTAATAAATACATATATTTTGATTATATACCTGGTGTGGTCCTCTTTCATTTGGTCACTCAAGAAATTATAGACTGGTAAAACAAGCTGCTTTACATTCCTTCAAGACTTAGCCTGAAGGCTGCTCTCCATAGCTACCACTAGGATAGCTTTCAATAAAGGTTGTCTTTAACCTATCTCCAATAAGGGGTTGTTTGGACTGGTGCAAGGTGCCCACTATAATTAGTGGACAGCATATACCAGGCCAACTTCTCACATTGGTGTGCAGCGTGTGGGATTCCAGCTTGCTATTGTTTTACCAGATAATCTCAATTGAGTTGATCAACTGAAAACCACTAAGGGTACCTTAGGTACATATAAATCAAGCTTAGGATACAGTAAGTTCTACTGAACTTAGAGTTGTGTATTAAGGGATAGCACACCCTTTCTACAACTCAAGAGAGTTTAGTAGGCCACACTAGAGTAGGTAGTGCATACACCACACCTCACTAGTAATGTCTTCAAAGCCAGGACCCAGTGAGTCCTTGCCAGAAGCCAGTGGGCTTCTTCCCTCCAAGTCTGATAATCTCCCATTCTTGGAATTGAGAGCATTGTGCAATACTAGGAAGTTGAAGGCAGGCAAAAGTGCCAGCACCCAGCACCTGAAGGAGTTGTTACTGGCTGATGATCTCAGCAGGCCCCTAGGGTCAGAAGGGGTAGGCAGAGAGGGTGGGGCAGAAAATGAGGAAGGGGTCAGGGGTGAAGAAACCCAGGGCACCCCCTCTGAAACTGGCCGGGAAGGTGAAAATGACCTTGACCTGGAAAACCCAATTCCTCCTGTGGAGGAGGAGGAGGATCAGAATGACCTCCCCTTTGTCCCCCCAGGAAGAATTGTGAGTGTGACCAGAAGACCTAGATCTCCTTCTCAGGAGTCTAACCACTCTGACACCTCAGTAGGGACCTCTGTCTCCTCTCATGGAAGGGAATCCTCTCATGAGAGGAGGAAGAGACTGATTCAGTATGAGCAAGCCCAGCTTGATCTCATAAAAACACAATTGGCTATAGACAGGGAGTCCCTAGATCTCTATAGAGAGAGAAAATAGTTGGGACTAGAGTCCCATGGTGGCAGCAATTTCCCCAGAGATAGGGAAAGGTCTTATGACCATAGAAACCTGAGCAAGATTGTCCCTCCCTACCAGAGTGGGGATGACATCCACAAATGGATAACTGCACTGGAGAGGGCCTGTAAAGTACAGAGGGTCCCTCAGGAGCAGAGGGCAGCAATCTTGTGGCTCTCCTTTGCAGACAAAGGTAGAGACAAGCTCCTCACTGTAAGAGAAGAGGATGCTGACAATTACAAAGTCTTGAAGAGTGCTCTGATTGATGGGTTTGGCCTAACAACTGAACAATACAGGTTAAAGTTCAGAGATACCCAAAAAGCACAGACTCAAGACTGGGTAGACTATGTGGATTGTTCTGCTAAGGCTCTGGAAGGTTGGTTGATGGGCAGTAAGGTGTGTGACTTCACAGGATTGTACAATCTTATCATGAGGGAGCAGATTCTTAATAACTGTCAAAATCAGCTGTTGCATCAGTACCTGGTGGACTCTGATCTGACCTCTCCCCAAGAATTGGGAAAGAAGGCAGACAAATGGGTCAGAACCAGGGTGAGGCAGAAGGTACAGAACCAAGGTGGTGACCCAAAGAAGCAAGATTCTAAGAACTCTGACAAGGGTGGGGAGAAGGGTAAAGACCAGAAGTCTTCACAAGGCCCCCAAAAATCTTCTTCAGGTGGGGATTCACAGTCTAACAAAGGGAAAGGCCAAAATAAACCATGGTGCAAGGTCTGTAAGCAAAAGACCCACTGGACCAGTGATTGCATCAAGTCCAAAGACTCTATTCCAGCCCACACCAATGCCCCTAAGGCACCTGTTCCCCCTAGTACAGTTACAGTTGGTGGTGGGAGTACACAAGCCAAGGGTTTAGTAGGGTTGACCCTGGGTAAGGAGATGAGCTCTGACCTAGTCAGAGAACTCACTCAGGCTGTCCTAGTCTGTGATGGAGGCATGGATGTGACCTCCTCTGTGAGTCCCAGTAATCTGGGCAAGTACAGGCAACAGCCCTTAATAAATGGAAAAGAGGCTTTGGCATTTAGGGACACAGGGGCAAGTGTCACCATGGTGACACAAGACCTTGTGGATCCTGGGCAGATTATACTTGGTGAAATGTACCAAGTGACCAATGCTAGCAATGTCAGAACAGACCATACTCTGGCAGTTGTTAACTTCTCCTGGGGAGGGGTAACTGGCCTTAAGAAGGTTGTGGTAAGTGCAGACCTACCAGTTGAATGCTTGCTTGGCAATGATCTAGAAACTTCAGCTTGGGCAGAAGTGGAGCTCAGGACCCATGCAGAAATGCTGGGCATCCCTGCAGATGTGTTTGCTGTGACCAGGTCACAAGCCACAATGTCTAACACTGAACAGGCCTTGGATTCTGGAATAATGGACCAAGTGCCCTCCAAGAAGAGGAGTAGTAGGGTAAAGGCAGTGCCTTCCCCTTGGCTCAGAAGGAAGATCAGTCTCTTCAGGGAGATGATCTCAGTCCTGAGGAAGGAACTGTCCCAGAGGAGCTTGAGCCTGATCAGGTTGAGTTCTTAGGGACAGGGGGCCCTTCCAGGGCAGATCTGAGGCAGGAGCAGCTGAGCTGCCCCTCTCTTGAACCCCTCAGACAGCAAGCTGCTGCTGAGGCTGCTGGGAAAGCTAGTGGTCCCCTTACTGTGTATTGGGATGATGGACTCTTGTACTCAGAGTGTAGAGACCCCAAGCCTGGTGCCACCAGGAGGTTGGTTATACCTCTGAAGTTCAGGGGCTTCCTATTGACCCTAGCCCATGACATTCCCTTCGCAGGTCACCTGGGCCAGAACAAGACTTGGGACAGAATTGTCCCTCACTTTCACTGGCCCCACATGTCTGAAGACACCAAGGAGTTTTGTCGCTCCTGTGTAACCTGCCAGGCCAGTGGCAAGGCAGGTGGCACTACAAAGGCCCCCTGATACCACTACCTGTGGTGGGGGTTCCCTTTGAAAGGGTGGGGATTGACATTGTTGGTCCCATGGATTCCCAAACAGCATCTGGGCACAGGTTTATCCTGGTGGTAGTGGATCATGCCACCAGGTACCCAGAGGCTATTCCCCTTAGGACCACTACAGCACCTGTGGTGGCAAGAGCCCTCCTGGGAATTTTCTCAAGAGTGGGCTTCCCTAAGGAGGTGGTATCAGACAGGGGTGCTAACTTTATGTCTGGATACTTGAAAGCAATGTGGAAGGAGTGTGGAGTGACTTACAAGTTCACCACACCCTATCACCCACAATGCAATGGTTTAGTTGAGAGATTCAACAAAACCTTGAAGGGCATGATTAAAGGGCTCCCAGAGAAGCTTAGGCGAAGATGGGACATACTCTTGCCCTGCCTTTTATTTGCATACAGGGAGGTGCCTCAACAGGGGGTTGGCTACAGCCCTTTTGAACTTTTGTTTGGTCACCCTGTCAGGGGTCCATTGTGCTTGGTGAAGGAAGGATGGGAGTTACCTCTCAATCCCCCAAAGCAAGACATATTGGACTATGTACTTGGTCTCCGCTCCAGGATGGCTGAGTACATGAAAAAGGCAACTAAAAACCTTGAGGCTAGCCAGGAACTTCAAAAAGCCTGGCATGACCAAAAGGCTGTACTGACTGTTTACCAGCCAGGACAGAAGGTGTGGGTGTTGGAGCCAGTTGCCCCAGCAGCTCTCCAAGACAGATGGAGTGGACCCCATACCATTGTTGAACAGAAGGGTGAGGTTACCTATTTAGTAGACCTAGGAACACCCAGGAGTCCCCACAGGGTTCTCCATGTCAACAGATTGAAACCATATGTGGACAGGGCAGACATGGGCTTGCTCATGGCTACTGATGAGGGACAGGAGGAAGAGAGTGACCCACTCCCTGACCTGCTCTCACAGACCCCTGATGATGGGTCAGTAGATGGTGTAGCCTTGGCAGGCAGCCTCACTGCTCAGCAGCAAACTGATTGTAGACAAGTGCTCAATCAGTACCGACATATGTTCTCTCTGACTCCAAGTCAGACCACCTCGTGCACTCATGAAGTGGACACTGGGGACAGTCTGCCTATTAAAAATAAGATTTATAGGCAACCCGACCATGTCAGGGACTGTATCAGGACAGAAGTCCAGAAAATGTTGGATTTGGGAGTTATTGAACCCTCAGATAGCCCTTGGGCTAGTCCAGTGGTCCTTGTGCCAAAACCTCAACCCATTGGTGGGAAAAGAGAGATGAGGTTTTGTGTGGATTACAGGGGTCTCAATGCAGTCACTAGGACTGATGCCCATCCAATACCTAGGGCAGATGAGCTAATAGACACTTTGGCCTCAGCCAAGTATCTAAGCACATTTGACCTGACAGCTGGCTACTGGCAGATCAGACTAGCTGATGATGCAAAGCCAAAGACAGCATTCTCAACCCCTAGTGGGCATTATCAATTTGTGGTAATGCCCTTTGGTCTGAAGAATGCACCTGCCACTTTTCAGAGGTTGGTGAATACAGTCCTTACAGGTCTGGAAGCCTAAAGTGCAGCATATCTAGATGATATTGCTGCCTTTAGCTCCACCTGGGAGGATCACCTGGTCCACCTCAGAAATGTTTTGCAGGCCCTGCAGAAAGCAGGCCTAACTATCAAGGCCACAAAGTGCCAGATAGGGCAGAGTCAGGTTGTGTACCTGGGCCACCTTGTGGGTGGAGGCCAGGTTCAACCATTGCAGAGCAAGATCCAGACCATCATGGACTGGACTGCTCCAACTACCCAGACTCAGGTGAGAGCCTTTTTAGGCCTGACTGGGTACTATAGGAGATTTGTCAAGGGGTATGGATCAATAGTGACACCCCTGAAAGACTTAACTTCCAAGAAAATGCCCAAAAAGGTTCAGTGGACAGTTAGCTGTCAAAAGGCATTTGATGACCTGAAGCAGGCCATGTGCACTGCTCCCATTCTACAGAGTCCTGATTACTCCAAGAAGTTCATTGTCCAAACAGATGCATCTGAATTGGGGGTAGGGGCTGTACTGTCACAATTGAATGATGAAGGTCAGGATCAGCCAGTAGCTTTTATTAGCAGAAGGCTGACCCCTAGAGAGAAACGTTGGTCAGCCATAGAGAGGGAGGCCTTTGCTGTGGTTTGGGCTCTGAAGAAGTTGAGGCCATACTTGTTTGGTACTCACTTCCTTGTTCAAACAGACCACAAGCCCCTCCTATGGCTAAAACAAATGAAGGGTGAAAACCCCAAACTGCTTAGGTGGTCCATTTCCCTACAGGGGATGGACTTTACAGTGGAACATAGACCTGGGAGTAACCATGCCAATGCAGATGGACTCTCTAGGTACTTCCACTTAGAACATGAAGACTCAACTGGTCAAGGTTAGTTTAATGTCCCTACGTTTGGGGGGGGGGTTGTGTAGGAGAGTAGGATCTGCTTCACATGGGTACCCCCACTTTTTGCTGATGCTTCACTGTTTTTCGTCTTTAGTCTGGCTGGGGCCCTGCTAATCAGAACCCCAGCCTAGCTGCTTCCTCTCTAAAATGGTTTCCATGTGCCTTAGGCACATCTCTGATTGGAATCTGGAGTGCCCTTGTAAGTCCCTAGTATATGGTATACTATGTACCCAGGGCATAGGTACCTCAGAGGCCTATCAGGGGCTGCAGCATGTATTGTGCCACCCCTGGAAGGCCAGCCAAAAGGACACCAAAAGTCTGCTACTGCAGCCTGGGTAAGGTGGTGCATGCACCCCTTACTGTGATATAGGTTACCTATATCACTACATACATACACACATATAAACCTATAAGTCACTCCTATGGCAGGCCTTATCAATCCTGAAGGCAGAGTGCGTGGTTCCTATGTGAGAGGGTGCCCCTGCATGAGCAGGGCCCCTCTGCAGCGTTCGGAGACCCTTCTCTGATGCTGTTTGTAGTGCAGCCTGACCATATACTCTTAAGCGCATTATAACCCCGCGATAAATGCAAACTTTGGGATGGCTGCAAGGAAACATGTCGTGTTTGGTGTCAAACATCTTGGAATACTACCCCCCCGCCAGTTCTGGCGGTGGGGGTAGCATTCCACCCTTCTAGAGGGAGAGACATGTACACACCGGCCTGCCCGGTGACTTCTTTCCAAGCCCTGGCATCACAAAATGGATGCCGCTGCCACAGACACGAGTCTGGCCTCCTGCTGGTGACCGAAACTCCGGCAGGGAGGCCTGGACAATAGGTTTCCTGTCCCAGGGAGGTGTAACCACCTCCCCAGACAGGATAGTGTGTATTGGGGCTGGGCGGGAGCACTCTCTGGTGCTTTGAAGTCCTGCACTGGGGGCACATTTGGTGTCCCTAGTGCATACCCCAGTTCAAACCGGCTCAGGGGCTTCCAGCCCCTGCTCTGGTGTGAAACTGGACAAAGGGAATGGGGTGTAACCACCCCTCTGCCCTGACCCTCCCATAGGTGGGTCCCCAGAGTATGTCCAACCCCCTACCTTAGTATAAGTATGGGACCCCAGTCCTTAGGACTTTAGATTTACCTGGACGAAACTCTGACACAGAATCCTGGACCTTCGACGCTCTACTTTAAGATTAGAGGACTGAAGAATCTCCCTTGGGGTCAAGGAGTGACTCCCCTGCTTGGCAGGCACCAAAGAAGCAATTGTCCGGTCTGCATCGCCAAAGCTCCCACCGGACGCCGAAGTCTTTGCATCACCAGAGGTGGATTTTCAGACTTCCCCGAGGCTGCCTTGAGTCCCCAGCAAAGTTGAGGCCCGTAGATGTCGTGGGTAACGTGAAACCGTGACCCCTGGACACCAAGCACATTTGCAAGTGCATCCTCTTCCTGGGCTCCCACAAAGTTGTGCTTTGGGCTCCGAGTAGCCCCTATCTCCAGCACTAACTGCACCGAAGATCGCTGGCCTCCACTCCACGAGTGTCCCGTGAACCAGCTCTAAGTGCGTCCACTTGAGGCTCCTTTGCGGTCGCTAGTCTGTTGGCTAGTAGGCCCTCCCGAAGGCCAATCTTATCCTGCTTGGGCTTCCCTGGTTGCTCCATGCGTGCCCTGACTTACCCTTGCTGGGTGAGTCCCTCAGACCTTGCTGGTCTGCACCACCGTCCTTCTTCTATTTCCACAAGACTTGCCGTTGCCAAGGCTTGTTGGGTCCAATCCGGTCGCCGACACCTCAGCAATCGACAAACATTGTGGGTCAGGTCGATTCCAGCTCCTGGTTGTCGTCGACGCCTCCTCGACCTCGTGGCTGAAGAGTCAAGATGACCGTCAACCTACCTGAAGCACCCGACATCGGTGGGCATTCGCTCATCGCCTTCCTGGTCACTGGCTAGTGACCCAGACTCTGTCCCCTCTGCTTTCAGGTTCTTCAGATCTTCGATCCACCTTTGGATCCACCCGAACACTTTCGACTTCGTCGCCAGCAGCACTTTGCAGCAGATCGCCATTGAAAACGACGACGAAACCCGACCCCGAAAGACACCTATGCACCCGGCTTCCCTGGGTGAGGTAACTCGAGTACTCCGGTGCTCCCGTGGGTATAGACTCTAGAACGACCCGGTTCTAAAGGGGTTTGCTCCAAGTCCTCCTCTAAGTGTCCCTTTTCTTTAAAATTCCAACCGCGACTTTCCCCATAGAAGTCAACGGTGATTCGCGGCTGTGTTATCACACCGCTCGCGTCCCCCGTGGGTCCCCTGTGTCACTACCTTGGGTGGTTCCTTGTGGTCCAAGCACTTCTACAGGCTCTAGGCCTTGTGTCTAGATCAGTCGTGGTTCTTATACCACTTTATTGGTATATGGTTTGGTACGCCCCTAGGGCTCAAACATGTATTTGTGCTATTACTGTTGATAACTAACTTATAACTTATGTACTTCGAACTCTAGCCTCATAAAGAGACTAGAGGGGTGTGTTTAGCAATAAATACATATATTTTGAATATATACCTGGTGTGGTCCTCTTTCATTTGGTCACTCAAGAGATTATAGACTGGTAAAACAAGCTGCTTTACATTCCTTCAAGACTTAGCCTGAAGGCTGCTCTCCACAGCTACCACTAGGATAGCTTTCAATAAAGGTTGTCTTTAACCTATCTCCAATAAGGGGTTGTTTGGACTGGTGCAAGGTGCCCACTATAATTAGTGGACAGCATATACCTGTCCAACTTCTCACACTCTCCAACCTGTTTCTGCACCTCTCTTGCCTCTTTCTGCATTTCTCTCGCCTCCTTCTGCACCTCTGTTGCTTCTTTCTGCACTTCTCTTGCTTCTTTCTGCACCCCTCTTGCCTATTTCTGGACCCTTCATCCCTCTTTGTTCACCTCTATTGCCTCTCTCTGAACCCTTCTTGACTCTTTCTGCACCTCTGTTGGTTCTTTCTGCACTGCTCTTGGTTCTTTCTGCACCTCTATTGCAACTTTCTGTACCCCTCTTGCCTCTTTCTGCACCCCACTTACATCTTTCTGCACCACTCTTACCTATTTCTGCACCCCCTTCCCTTTTTCTGTACCTTTTTTACCTGTTTCTGCAACTCTCTTGCCTATTCCTACAGTTCTCATGCCTCTTTCTGCACCACACTTCCTTCTTTCTGCACTTCCCCCACTTCTTTCTCCTACTCTCTTGCTTCTTTCTGCACCCCTTTTGCCTCTTTCTGCACCTCTGTTGCTTCTTTCTGCACTTCTCTTGCTTCTTTCTGCACCTCTCTTGCTTCTTTCTGCACCTCTATTCCCTCTTTCTTCACCCCTCTTCCTTCTTTCTACACCTCTTTTGCCTGTTTCTGCACTTCTCTTGCCTCTTTCTGCACCACTCTTGCCTCTTTCTGCACCTCTGTTGCTTCTTTCTGGACTTCTCTTACTTCTTTCTGCTCCAATATTGCTTCTCTGCATGTCTATTGCTTCTTTTTCAACCCCTCTTGCCCCTTTCTGCACCCCTCTTCCTTCTTTCTCCACCTCTCTTGCCTCCTTCTGCACCTCTCTTGCCTCTTTCTGCAGTTCTCTTGCCTCTTTCTGCACTTCTGTTGCTTCTTTGTGCACTTCTCTTGCCTCTTTCTGCAACCCTCTTGCCTCCTTCTGCACCTCCTGTTGCTTCTTTCTGCACTTCTCTTGCTTCTTTATGCACCCCTCTTACCTATTTCTGGACCCTTCATCCCTCTTTGTGCACCTCTATTGCCTCTTTCTGAACCCTTCTTGACTCTTTCTGCACCTCTGTTGGTTCTTTCTGCACAGCTCTTGGTTCTTTCTGCACCTCTCTTGCAACTTTCTGTACCCCTCTTGCCTCTTTCTGCACCCCTGTTCCCTCTTTCTTTACCTCTCCAACCTGTTTCTGCACCTCTCTTGCCTCTTTATGCATTTCTCTTGCCTCCTTCTGCACCTCTGTACCTTCTTTCTGCACTTCTGTTGCCTCTTTCTGTGCCCCTGTTCCCTGTTTCTACACTCCACTTGCCTCTTTCTGTACCTCTTTTGCTTCTTTCTGCAGTTCTCTTGCCTCTTTCTGCACCTCACTTGCTCTTTCTGCACCTCTATTGCTTTTTTCTGCAACTCTCTTGTCTCTTTCATCACTTCTCTTGCTTCTTTATACACCTCTGTTGCTTTTTTCAGCACTTCTGTTGCCTCTTTCTGCATTTCTCTTGCATCTTTATGCACCTCTGTTGCCTCTTTCTCCACCTTGCTTGTTGCTTTTCACACCCTCTTGCCTCTTTTTGCACACCTCTTCCCTCTTTCTGTACCTCTCTTGCCTCTTTCTGCAGACCCGTTCCCTCTTTCTTTACCTCTTCAACCTGTTTCTGCACCTCTCTTGCCTCATTCTGCATTTCTCTCGCCTCATTCTGCACCTCTGTTGCTTCTTTCTGCACTTCTCTTGCTTCTTTCTGCACCCCTCTTACCTCTTTCTGGACCCTTCATCCCTCTTTGTGCACCTCTATTGCCTCTTTCTGAACCCTTCTTGACTCTTTCTGCACCTCTGTTGGTTCTTTCTGCACAGCTCTTGGTACTTTCTGCACCTCTCTTGCAACTTTCTGTACCCCTCTTGCCTCTTTCTGCACCCCACTTACATCTTTCTGCACCACTCTTACCTATTTCTGCTCTCCTCTTTCCTTTTTCTGCACCTCTCTTGCCTGTTTCTGCAACTTTCTTGCCTGTTTCTGCAGTTTTCTAGCCTCTTTCTGCACCTCTGCTGCTTTTTTCTGCACCTCTCTTGCCTCTTTCTTCATCCCCCTTGCCTCTTTCTGCACCTCTGTTGATTCTTTCTACACTGCTCTTGCTTCTTTCTGTGTCTCTCTTGCAAATTTCTGCACCCCTCTGGCCTCTCTGTGCATCCCTCCTACCTCTTTCTGTACCTCTCTTGACCTATTTCTGTACCCCCTGCCCTTTTTCTGCACCTCTTTTGCCTGTTTCTGCAACTCTCTTGCCTTTTTCTACAGTTCTCATGCCTCTTTCTGCACCACACTTCCTTCTTTCTGCACTTCCCCCACTTCTTTCTCCTACTCTCTTGCTTCTTTCTGCACCCTTTTGCCTCTTTCTGCACCTCTGTTGCTTCTATCTGCACTTCTCTTGCTTCTTTCTGCACCTCTCTTGCTTCTTTCTGCACCTCTCTTCCCTCTATCTTCACCCCTCTTCCCTCTTTCTACACCCCTTTTGCCTGTTCTGCATATCTCTTGCCTCTTTCTGCACTTCTTTTGCCACTTTCTGCACTTCTCTTGCCTCTTTCTGCACTTCTGTTGCTTCTTTCTGCACTTCTCTTGCCTCTTTCTGCACCACTCTTGCCTCTTTCTGCACCCCTGTTCCCTCTTTCTTTTCCTCTCCAACCTGTTTCTGCACCTCTCTTGCCTCTTTCTGCATTTCTCTTGCCTCCTTCTGCACCTCTGTTGCTTCTTTCTGCACTTCTCTTGCTTCTTTATGCACCCCTCTTACCTATTTCTGGACCCTTCATCCCTCTTTGTGCACCTCTATTGCCTCTTTCTGAACCCTTCTTGACTCTTTCTGCACCTCTGTTGGTTCTTTCTGCACAGCTCTTGGTTCTTTCTGCACCTCTCTTGCAACTTTCTGTACCCCTCTTGCCTCTTTCTGCACCCCTGTTCCCTCTTTCTTTACCTCTCCAACCTGTTTCTGCACCTCTCTTGCCTCTTTATGCATTTCTCTTGCCTCCTTCTGCACCTCTGTACCTTCTTTCTGCACTTCTGTTGCCTCTTTCTGTGCCCCTGTTCCCTGTTTCTACACTCCACTTGCCTCTTTCTGTACCTCTTTTGCTTCTTTCTGCAGTTCTCTTGCCTCTTTCTGCACCCTCACTTGCTCTTTCTGCACCTCTATTGCTTTTTTCTGCAACTCTCTTGTCTCTTTCATCACTTCTCTTGCTTCTTTATACACCTCTGTTGCTTTTTTCAGCACTTCTGTTGCCTCTTTCTGCATTTCTCTTGCATCTTTATGCACCTCTGTTGCCTCTTTCTCCACCTTGCTTGTTGCTTTTCACACCCCTCTTGCCTCTTTTTGCACACCTCTTCCCTCTTTCTGTACCTCTCTTGCCTCTTTCTGCAGACCCGTTCCTCTTTCTTTACCTCTTCAACCTGTTTCTGCACCTCTCTTGCCTCTTTCTGCATTTCTCTCGCCTCCTTCTGCACCTCTGTTGCTTCTTTCTGCACTTCTCTTGCTTCTTTCTGCACACCTCTTACATATTTCTGGACCCTTCATCCCTCTTTCTGCACCTCTATTGCCACTTTCTGAACCCTTCTTGACTCTTTCTGCACCTCTGTTGGTTCTTTCTGCACTGCTCTTGGTTCTTTCTGCACCTCTCGCAACTTTCTGTACCCCTCTTGCCTCTTTCTGCACCCCACTTACATCTTTCTGCACCACTCTTACCTATTTCTGCTCTCCTCTTTCCTTTTTCTGCACCTCTCTTGCCTGTTTCTGCAACTTTCTTGCCTGTTTCTGCAGTTTTCTAGCCTCTTTCTGCACCTCTGCTGCTTTTTCTGCACTTCTCTTGCCTCTTTCTTCACCCCTCTTGCCTCTTTCTGCACCTCTGTTGATTCTTTCTACACTGCTCTTGCTTCTTTCTGTGCCTCTCTTGCAAATTTCTGCACCCTCTGGCCTCTCAGTGCATCCCTCCTACCTCTTTCTGTACCTCTCTTGACCTATTTCTGCACCCCCTGCCCTTTTTCTGCACCTCTTTTGCCTGTTTCTGCAACTCTCTTGCCTTTTTCTACAGTTCTCATGCCTCTTTCTGCACCACACTTCCTTCTTTCTGCACTTCCCACATTTCTTTCTCCTACTCTCTTGCTTCTTTCTGCACCCTTTTGCCTCTCTCTGCACCTCTGTTGCTTCTTTCTGCACTTCTCTTGCTTCTTTCTGCACCTCTTTTGCTTCTTTCTGCACCTCTCTTCCCTCTATCTTCACCCCTCTTCCCTCTTTCTACACCTCTTTTGCCTGTTTCTGCATATCTCTTGCCTCTTTCTGCACTTCTTTTGCCACTTTCTGCACTTCTCTTGCCTCTTTCTGCACTTCTGTTGCTTCTTTCTGCACTTCTCTTGCCTCTTTCTGCACCACTCTTGCCTCTTTCTGCACCCCTGTTCCCTCTTTCTTTTCCTCTCCAACCTGTTTCTGCACCTCTCTTGCCTCTTTCTGCATTTCTCTTGCCTCCTTCTGCACCTCTGTTGCTTCTTTCTGCACTTCTGTTGCCTCTTTCTATACCTCTTTTGCTTCTTTCTGCAGTTCTCTTGCCTCTTTCTGCACCTCACTTGCTCTTTCTGCACCTCTATTGCTTTTTTCTGCAACTCTCTTGTCTCTTTCATCACTTCTCTTGCTTCTTTATACACCTCTGTTGCTTTTTTCAGCACTTCTGATGCCTCTTTCTGCATTTCATTTGCATCTTTCTGCACCTCTGTTGCCTCTTTCTGCACCTTGCTTGTTTCTTTTCACACTCCTCTTGCCTCTTTTTGCACACCTCTTCCCTCTTTCTGTACCTCTCTTGCCTCTTTCTGCAGACCCGTTCCCTCTTTCTTTACCTCTTCAACCTGTTTCTGCACCTCTCTTGACTCTTTCTGCATTTCTCTCGCATCCTTCTGCACCTCTGTTGCTTCTTTCTGCACTTCTCTTGCTTCTTTCTGCACCCTCTTACCTATTTCTGGACCCTTCATCCCTCTTTGTGCACCTCTATTGCCACTTTCTGAACCCTTCTTGACTCTTTCTGCACCTCTGTTGGTTCTTTCTGCACTGCTCTTGGTTCTTTCTGCACCTCTCGCAACTTTCTGTACCCCTCTTGCCTCTTTCTGCACCCCACTTACATCTTTCTGCACCACTCTTACCTATTTCTGCTCTCCTCTTTCCATTTTCTGCACCTCTCTTGCCTGTTTCTGCAACTTTCTTGCCTGTTTCTGCAGTTTTCTAGCCTCTTTCTGCACCTCTGCTGCTTTTTTCTGCACTTCTCTTGCCTCTTTCTTCACCCCTCTTGCCTCTTTATGCACCTCTGTTGATTCTTTCTACCCTGCTCTTGCTTCTTTCTGTGCCTCTCTTGTAAATTTCTGCACCCCTCTGGCCTCTCTGTGCATCCCTCCTACCTCTTTCTGTACCTCTCTTGACCTATTTCTGCACCCCTGCCCTTTTTCTGCACCTCTTTTGCCTGTTTCTGCAACTCTCTTGCCTTTTTCTACAGTTCTCATGCCTCTTTCTGCACCACACTTCCTTCTTTCTGCACTTCCCCCACTTCTTTCTCCTACTCTCTTGCTTCTTTCTGTACCCCTTTTGCCTCTTTCTGCACCTCTGTTGCTTCTTTCTGCACTTCTCTTGCTTCTTTCTGCACCTCTCTTGCTTCTTTCTGCACCTCTCTTCCCTCTATCTTCACCCCTCTTCCCTCTTTCTACACCTCTTTTGTTTGTTTCTGCATATCTCTTGCCTCTTTCTGCACTTCTTTTGCCACTTTCTGCAGTTCTCTTGCCTCTTTCTGCACCTCACTTGCTCTTTCTGCACCTCTATTGCTTTTTCTGCAACTCTCTTGTCTCTTTCATCACTTCTCTTGCTTCTTTATACACCTTTGTTGCTTCTTTCAGCACTTCTGTTGCCTCTCTCTGCATTTCTCTTGCCTCTTTCTGCACCTCTGTTGCCTCTTTCTGCACCTTGCTTGTTTCTTTTCACATGCCTCTTGCCTCTTTTTTTCACCCCTCTTCCCTCTTTCTGTACCTCTCTTGCCTCTTTCTGCAGACCTGTTCCCTCTTTCTTTACCTCTCCAACCTGTTTCTGCACCTCTCTTGCCTCTTTCTGCATTTCTCTCACCTCCTTCTGCACCTCTGTTGCTTCTTTCTGCACTTCTCTTGCTTCTTTCTGCACCCCTCTTGCCTATTTCTGGACCCTTTATCCCTCTTTGTGCACCTCTATTGCCTCTTTCTGAACCCTTCTTGACTCTTTCTGCACCTCTGTTGGTTCTTTCTGCACTGCTCTTGGTTCTTTCTGCACCTCTATTGCAACTTTCTGTACCCCTCTTGCCTCTTTCTGCACCCCACTTACATCTTTCTGCACCACTCTTACCTATTTCTGCACCCCTTCCCTTTTTCTGTACCTTTTTACCTGTTTCTGCAACTCTCTTGCCTATTCCTACAGTTCTCATGCCTCTTTCTGCACCACACTTCCTTCTTTCTGCACTTCCCCCACTTCTTTCTCCTACTCTCTTGCTTCTTTCTGCACCCCTTTTGCCTCTTTCTGCACCTCTGTTGCTTCTTTCTGCACTTCTCTTGCTTCTTTCTGCACCTCTCTTGCTTCTTTCTGCACCTCTATTCCCTCTTTCTTCACCCCTCTTCCTTCTTTCTACACCTCTTTTGCCTGTTTCTGCACTTCTCTTGCCTCTTTCTGCACCACTCTTGCCTCTTTCTGCACCTCTGTTGCTTCTTTATGGACTTCTCTTACTTCTTTCTGCTCCAATATTGCTTCTCTGCATGTCTATTGCTTCTTTTTCAACCCCTCTTGCCCCTTTCTGCACCCCTCTTCCTTCTTTCTCCACCTCTCTTGCCTCCTTCTGCACCTCTCTTGCCTCTTTCTGCAGTTCTCTTGCCTCTTTCTGCACTTCTGTTGCTTCTTTGTGCACTTCTCTTGCCTCTTTCTGCAACCCTCTTGCCTCCTTCTGCACCTCTGTTGCTTCTTTCTGCACTTCTCTTGCTTCTTTATGCACCCCTCTTACCTATTTCTGGACCCTTCATCCCTCTTTGTGCACCTCTATTGCCTCTTTCTGAACCCTTCTTGACTCTTTCTGCACCTCTGTTGGTTCTTTCTGCACAGCTCTTGGTTCTTTCTGCACCTCTCTTGCAACTTTCTGTACCCCTCTTGCCTCTTTCTGCACCCCTGTTCCCTCTTTCTTTACCTCTCCAACCTGTTTCTGCACCTCTCTTGCCTCTTTATGCATTTCTCTTGCCTCCTTCTGCACCTCTGTACCTTCTTTCTGCACTTCTGTTGCCTCTTTCTGTGCCCCTGTTCCCTGTTTCTACACTCCACTTGCCTCTTTCTGTACCTCTTTTGCTTCTTTCTGCAGTTCTCTTGCCTCTTTCTGCACCTCACTTGCTCTTTCTGCACCTCTATTGCTTTTTTCTGCAACTCTCTTGTCTCTTTCATCACTTCTCTTGCTTCTTTATACACCTCTGTTGCTTTTTTCAGCACTTCTGTTGCCTCTTTCTGCATTTCTCTTGCATCTTTATGCACCTCTGTTGCCTCTTTCTCCACCTTGCTTGTTGCTTTTCACACCCCTCTTGCCTCTTTTTGCACACCTCTTCCCTCTTTCTGTATCTCTCTTGCCTCTTTCTGCAGACCCGTTCCCTCTTTCTTTACCTCTTCAACCTGTTTCTGCACCTCTCTTGCCTCATTCTGCATTTCTCTCGCCTCCTTCTGCACCTCTGTTGCTTCTTTCTGCACTTCTCTTGCTTCTTTCTGCACCCCTCTTACCTCTTTCTGGACCCTTCATCCCTCTTTGTGCACCTCTATTGCCTCTTTCTGAACCCTTCTTGACTCTTTCTGCACCTCTGTTGGTTCTTTCTGCACAGCTCTTGGTACTTTCTGCACCTCTCTTGCAACTTTCTGTACCCCTCTTGCCTCTTTCTGCACCCCACTTACATCTTTCTGCACCACTCTTACCTATTTCTGCTCTCCTCTTTCCTTTTTCTGCCCCTCTCTTGCCTGTTTCTGCAACTTTCTTGCCTGTTTCTGCAGTTTTCTAGCCTCTTTCTGCACCTCTGCTGCTTTTTTCTGCACCTCTCTTGCCTCTTTCTTCATCCCCCTTGCCTCTTTCTGCACCTCTGTTGATTCTTTCTACACTGCTCTTGCTTCTTTCTGTGTCTCTCTTGCAAATTTCTGCACCCCTCTGGCCTCTCTGTGCATCCCTCCTACCTCTTTCTGTACCTCTCTTGACCTATTTCTGTACCCCCTGCCCTTTTTCTGCACCTCTTTTGCCTGTTTCTGCAACTCTCTTGCCTTTTTCTACAGTTCTCATGCCTCTTTCTGCACCACACTTCCTTCTTTCTGCACTTCCCCCACTTCTTTCTCCTACTCTCTTGCTTCTTTCTGCACCCCTTTTGCCTCTTTCTGCACCTCTGTTGCTTCTATCTGCACTTCTCTTGCTTCTTTCTGCACCTCTCTTGCTTCTTTCTGCACCTCTCTTCCCTCTATCTTCACCCCTCTTCCCTCTTTCTACACCCCTTTGCCTGTTCTGCATATCTCTTGCCTCTTTCTGCACTTCTTTTGCCACTTTCTGCACTTCTCTTGCCTCTTTCTGCACTTCTGTTGCTTCTTTCTGCACTTCTCTTGCCTCTTTCTGCACCACTCTTGCCTCTTTCTGCACCCCTGTTCCCTCTTTCTTTTCCTCTCCAACCTGTTTCTGCACCTCTCTTGCCTCTTTCTGCATTTCTCTTGCCTCCTTCTGCACCTCTGTTGCTTCTTTCTGCACTTCTCTTGCTTCTTTATGCACCCCTCTTACCTATTTCTGGACCCTTCATCCCTCTTTGTGCACCTCTATTGCCTCTTTCTGAACCCTTCTTGACTCTTTCTGCACCTCTGTTGGTTCTTTCTGCACAGCTCTTGGTTCTTTCTGCACCTCTCTTGCAACTTTCTGTACCCCTCTTGCCTCTTTCTGCACCCCTGTTCCCTCTTTCTTTACCTCTCCAACCTGTTTCTGCACCTCTCTTGCCTCTTTATGCATTTCTCTTGCCTCCTTCTGCACCTCTGTACCTTCTTTCTGCACTTCTGTTGCCTCTTTCTGTGCCCCTGTTCCCTGTTTCTACACTCCACTTGCCTCTTTCTGTACCTCTTTTGCTTCTTTCTGCAGTTCTCTTGCCTCTTTCTGCACCTCACTTGCTCTTTCTGCACCTCTATTGCTTTTTTCTGCAACTCTCTTGTCTCTTTCATCACTTCTCTTGCTTCTTTATACACCTCTGTTGCTTTTTTCAGCACTTCTGTTGCCTCTTTCTGCATTTCTCTTGCATCTTTATGCACCTCTGTTGCCTCTTTCTCCACCTTGCTTGTTGCTTTTCACACCCCTCTTGCCTCTTTTTGCACACCTCTTCCCTCTTTCTGTACCTCTCTTGCCTCTTTCTGCAGACCCGTTCCCTCTTTCTTTACCTCTTCAACCTGTTTCTGCACCTCTCTTGCCTCTTTCTGCATTTCTCTCGCCTCCTTCTGCACCTCTGTTGCTTCTTTCTGCACTTCTCTTGCTTCTTTCTGCACACCTCTTACATATTTCTGGACCCTTCATCCCTCTTTCTGCACCTCTATTGCCACTTTCTGAACCCTTCTTGACTCTTTCTGCACCTCTGTTGGTTCTTTCTGCACTGCTCTTGGTTCTTTCTGCACCTCTCGCAACTTTCTGTACCCCTCTTGCCTCTTTCTGCACCCCACTTACATCTTTCTGCACCACTCTTACCTATTTCTGCTCTCCTCTTTCCTTTTTCTGCACCTCTCTTGCCTGTTTCTGCAACTTTCTTGCCTGTTTCTGCAGTTTTCTAGCCTCTTTCTGCACCTCTGCTGCTTTTTTCTGCACTTCTCTTGCCTCTTTCTTCACCCCTCTTGCCTCTTTCTGCACCTCTGTTGATTCTTTCTACACTGCTCTTGCTTCTTTCTGTGCCTCTCTTGCAAATTTCTGCACCCCTCTGGCCTCTCTGTGCATCCCTCCTACCTCTTTCTGTACCTCTCTTGACCTATTTCTGCACCCCCTGCCCTTTTTCTGCACCTCTTTTGCCTGTTTCTGCAACTCTCTTGCCTTTTTCTACAGTTCTCATGCCTCTTTCTGCACCACACTTCCTTCTTTCTGCACTTCCCACATTTCTTTCTCCTACTCTCTTGCTTCTTTCTGCACCCTTTTGCCTCTCTCTGCACCTCTGTTGCTTCTTTCTGCACTTCTCTTGCTTCTTTCTGCACCTCTTTTGCTTCTTTCTGCACCTCTCTTCCCTCTATCTTCACCCCTCTTCCCTCTTTCTACACCTCTTTTGCCTGTTTCTGCATATCTCTTGCCTCTTTCTGCACTTCTTTTGCCACTTTCTGCACTTCTCTTGCCTCTTTCTGCACTTCTGTTGCTTCTTTCTGCACTTCTCTTGCCTCTTTCTGCACCACTCTTGCCTCTTTCTGCACCCCTGTTCCCTCTTTCTTTTCCTCTCCAACCTGTTTCTGCACCTCTCTTGCCTCTTTCTGCATTTCTCTTGCCTCCTTCTGCACCTCTGTTGCTTCTTTCTGCACTTCTGTTGCCTCTTTCTATACCTCTTTTGCTTCTTTCTGCAGTTCTCTTGCCTCTTTCTGCACCTCACTTGCTCTTTCTGCACCTCTATTGCTTTTTTCTGCAACTCTCTTGTCTCTTTCATCACTTCTCTTGCTTCTTTATACACCTCTGTTGCTTTTTTCAGCACTTCTGATGCCTCTTTCTGCATTTCATTTGCATCTTTCTGCACCTCTGTTGCCTCTTTCTGCACCTTGCTTGTTTCTTTTCACACTCCTCTTGCCTCTTTTTGCACACCTCTTCCCTCTTTCTGTACCTCTCTTGCCTCTTTCTGCAGACCCGTTCCCTCTTTCTTTACCTCTTCAACCTGTTTCTGCACCTCTCTTGACTCTTTCTGCATTTCTCTCGCATCCTTCTGCACCTCTGTTGCTTCTTTCTGCACTTCTCTTGCTTCTTTCTGCACCCTCTTACCTATTTCTGGACCCTTCATCCCTCTTTGTGCACCTCTATTGCCACTTTCTGAACCCTTCTTGACTCTTTCTGCACCTCTGTTGGTTCTTTCTGCACTGCTCTTGGTTCTTTCTGCACCTCTCGCAACTTTCTGTACCCCTCTTGCCTCTTTCTGCACCCCACTTACATCTTTCTGCACCACTCTTACCTATTTCTGCTCTCCTCTTTCCATTTTCTGCACCTCTCTTGCCTGTTTCTGCAACTTTCTTGCCTGTTTCTGCAGTTTTCTAGCCTCTTTCTGCACCTCTGCTGCTTTTTTCTGCACTTCTCTTGCCTCTTTCTTCACCCCTCTTGCCTCTTTATGCACCTCTGTTGATTCTTTCTACCCTGCTCTTGCTTCTTTCTGTGCCTCTCTTGCAAATTTCTGCACCCCTCTGGCCTCTCTGTGCATCCCTCCTACCTCTTTCTGTACCTCTCTTGACCTATTTCTGCACCCCCTGCCCTTTTTCTGCACCTCTTTTGCCTGTTTCTGCAACTCTCTTGCCTTTTTCTACAGTTCTCATGCCTCTTTCTGCACCACACTTCCTTCTTTCTGCACTTCCCCCACTTCTTTCTCCTACTCTCTTGCTTCTTTCTGTACCCCTTTGCCTCTTTCTGCACCTCTGTTGCTTCTTTCTGCACTTCTCTTGCTTCTTTCTGCACCTCTCTTGCTTCTTTCTGCACCTCTCTTCCCTCTATCTTCACCCCTCTTCCCTCTTTCTACACCTCTTTTGTTTGTTTCTGCATATCTCTTGCCTCTTTCTGCACTTCTTTTGCCACTTTCTGCAGTTCTCTTGCCTCTTTCTGCACCTCACTTGCTCTTTCTGCACCTCTATTGCTTTTTTCTGCAACTCTCTTGTCTCTTTCATCACTTCTCTTGCTTCTTTATACACCTTTGTTGCTTCTTTCAGCACTTCTGTTGCCTCTCTCTGCATTTCTCTTTGCCTCTTTCTGCACCTCTGTTGCCTCTTTCTGCACCTTGCTTGTTTCTTTTCACATGCCTCTTGCCTCTTTTTTCACCCCTCTTCCCTCTTTCTGTACCTCTCTTGCCTCTTTCTGCAGACCTGTTCCCTCTTTCTTTACCTCTCCAACCTGTTTCTGCACCTCTCTTGCCTCTTTCTGCATTTCTCTCACCTCCTTCTGCACCTCTGTTGCTTCTTTCTGCACTTCTCTTGCTTCTTTCTGCACCCCTCTTGCCTATTTCTGGACCCTTTATCCCTCTTTGTGCACCTCTATTGCCTCTTTCTGAACCCTTCTTGACTCTTTCTGCACCTCTGTTGGTTCTTTCTGCACTGCTCTTGGTTCTTTCTGCACCTCTATTGCAACTTTCTGTACCCCTCTTGCCTCTTTCTGCACCCCACTTACATCTTTCTGCACCACTCTTACCTATTTCTGCACCCCCTTCCCTTTTTCTGTACCTTTTTACCTGTTTCTGCAACTCTCTTGCCTATTCCTACAGTTCTCATGCCTCTTTCTGCACCACACTTCCTTCTTTCTGCACTTCCCCACTTCTTTCTCCTACTCTCTTGCTTCTTTCTGCACCCTTTTGCCTCTTTCTGCACCTCTGTTGCTTCTTTCTGCACTTCTCTTGCTTCTTTCTGCACCTCTCTTGCTTCTTTCTGCACCTCTATTCCCTCTTTCTTCACCCCTCTTCCTTCTTTCTACACCTCTTTTGCCTGTTTCTGCACTTCTCTTGCCTCTTTCTGCACCACTCTTGCCTCTTTCTGCACCTCTGTTGCTTCTTTATGGACTTCTCTTACTTCTTTCTGCTCCAATATTGCTTCTCTGCATGTCTATTGCTTCTTTTTCAACCCCTCTTGCCCCTTTCTGCACCCCTCTTCCTTCTTTCTCCACCTCTCTTGCCTCCTTCTGCACCTCTCTTGCCTCTTTCTGCAGTTCTCTTGCCTCTTTCTGCACTTCTGTTGCTTCTTTGTGCACTTCTCTTGCCTCTTTCTGCAACCCTCTTGCCTCCTTCTGCACCTCTGTTGCTTCTTTCTGCACTTCTCTTGCTTCTTTATGCACCCCTCTTACCTATTTCTGGACCCTTCATCCCTCTTTGTGCACCTCTATTGCCTCTTTCTGAACCCTTCTTGACTCTTTCTGCACCTCTGTTGGTTCTTTCTGCACAGCTCTTGGTTCTTTCTGCACCTCTCTTGCAACTTTCTGTACCCCTCTTGCCTCTTTCTGCACCCCTGTTCCCTCTTTCTTTACCTCTCCAACCTGTTTCTGCACCTCTCTTGCCTCTTTATGCATTTCTCTTGCCTCCTTCTGCACCTCTGTACCTTCTTTCTGCACTTCTGTTGCCTCTTTCTGTGCCCCTGTTCCCTGTTTCTACACTCCACTTGCCTCTTTCTGTACCTCTTTTGCTTCTTTCTGCAGTTCTCTTGCCTCTTTCTGCACCTCACTTGCTCTTTCTGCACCTCTATTGCTTTTTTCTGCAACTCTCTTGTCTCTTTCATCACTTCTCTTGCTTCTTTATACACCTCTGTTGCTTTTTTCAGCACTTCTGTTGCCTCTTTCTGCATTTCTCTTGCATCTTTATGCACCTCTGTTGCCTCTTTCTCCACCTTGCTTGTTGCTTTTCACACCCCTCTTGCCTCTTTTTGCACACCTCTTCCCTCTTTCTGTACCTCTCTTGCCTCTTTCTGCAGACCCGTTCCCTCTTTCTTTACCTCTTCAACCTGTTTCTGCACCTCTCTTGCCTCATTCTGCATTTCTCTCGCCTCCTTCTGCACCTCTGTTGCTTCTTTCTGCACTTCTCTTGCTTCTTTCTGCACCCCTCTTACCTCTTTCTGGACCCTTCATCCCTCTTTGTGCACCTCTATTGCCTCTTTCTGAACCCTTCTTGACTCTTTCTGCACCTCTGTTGGTTCTTTCTGCACAGCTCTTGGTACTTTCTGCACCTCTCTTGCAACTTTCTGTACCCTCTTGCCTCTTTCTGCACCCCACTTACATCTTTCTGCACCACTCTTACCTATTTCTGCTCTCCTCTTTCCTTTTTCTGCACCTCTCTTGCCTGTTTCTGCAACTTTCTTGCCTGTTTCTGCAGTTTTCTAGCCTCTTTCTGCACCTCTGCTGCTTTTTTCTGCACCTCTCTTGCCTCTTTCTTCATCCCCCTTGCCTCTTTCTGCACCTCTGTTGATTCTTTCTACACTGCTCTTGCTTCTTTCTGTGTCTCTCTTGCAAATTTCTGCACCCTCTGGCCTCTCTGTGCATCCCTCCTACCTCTTTCTGTACCTCTCTTGACCTATTTCTGTACCCCCTGCCCTTTTTCTGCACCTCTTTTGCCTGTTTCTGCAACTCTCTTGCCTTTTTCTACAGTTCTCATGCCTCTTTCTGCACCACACTTCCTTCTTTCTGCACTTCCCCACTTCTTTCTCCTACTCTCTTGCTTCTTTCTGCACCCCTTTGCCTCTTTCTGCACCTCTGTTGCTTCTATCTGCACTTCTCTTGCTTCTTTCTGCACCTCTCTTGCTTCTTTCTGCACCTCTCTTCCCTCTATCTTCACCCCTCTTCCCTCTTTCTACACCCCTTTGCCTGTTCTGCATATCTCTTGCCTCTTTCTGCACTTCTTTTGCCACTTTCTGCACTTCTCTTGCCTCTTTCTGCACTTCTGTTGCTTCTTTCTGCACTTCTCTTGCCTCTTTCTGCACCACTCTTGCCTCTTTCTGCACCCCTGTTCCCTCTTTCTTTTCCTCTCCAACCTGTTTCTGCACCTCTCTTGCCTCTTTCTGCATTTCTCTTGCCTCCTTCTGCACCTCTGTTGCTTCTTTCTGCACTTCTCTTGCTTCTTTATGCACCCCTCTTACCTATTTCTGGACCCTTCATCCCTCTTTGTGCACCTCTATTGACTCTTTCTGAACCCTTCTTGACTCTTTCTGCACCTCTGTTGGTTCTTTCTGCACAGCTCTTGGTTCTTTCTGCACCTCTCTTGCAACTTTCTGTACCCCTCTTGCCTCTTTCTGCACCCCTGTTCCCTCTTTCTTTACCTCTCCAACCTGTTTCTGCACCTCTCTTGCCTCTTTATGCATTTCTCTTGCCTCCTTCTGCACCTCTGTACCTTCTTTCTGCACTTCTGTTGCCTCTTTCTGTGCCCCTGTTCCCTGTTTCTACACTCCACTTGCCTCTTTCTGTACCTCTTTTGCTTCTTTCTGCAGTTCTCTTGCCTCTTTCTGCACCTCACTTGCTCTTTCTGCACCTCTATTGCTTTTTTCTGCAACTCTCTTGTCTCTTTCATCACTTCTCTTGCTTCTTTATACACCTCTGTTGCTTTTTTCAGCACTTCTGTTGCCTCTTTCTGCATTTCTCTTGCATCTTTATGCACCTCTGTTGCCTCTTTCTCCACCTTGCTTGTTGCTTTTCACACCCCTCTTGCCTCTTTTTGCACACCTCTTCCCTCTTTCTGTACCTCTCTTGCCTCTTTCTGCAGACCCGTTCCCTCTTTCTTTACCTCTTCAACCTGTTTCTGCACCTCTCTTGCCTCTTTCTGCATTTCTCTCGCCTCCTTCTGCACCTCTGTTGCTTCTTTCTGCACTTCTCTTGCTTCTTTCTGCACCCCTCTTACCTCTTTCTGGACCCTTCATCCCTCTTTGTGCACCTCTATTGCCTCTTTCTGAACCCTTCTTGACTCTTTCTGCACCTCTGTTGGTTCTTTCTGCACAGCTCTTGGTACTTTCTGCACCTCTCTTGCAACTTTCTGTACCCCTCTTGCCTCTTTCTGCACCCCACTTACATCTTTCTGCACCACTCTTACCTATTTCTGCTCTCCTCTTTCCTTTTTCTGCACCTCTCTTGCCTGTTTCTGCAACTTTCTTGCCTGTTTCTGCAGTTTTCTAGCCTCTTTCTGCACCTCTGCTGCTTTTTTCTGCACCTCTCTTGCCTCTTTCTTCATCCCTCTTGCCTCTTTCTGCACCTCTGTTGATTCTTTCTACACTGCTCTTGCTTCTTTCTGTGTCTCTCTTGCAAATTTCTGCACCCCTCTGGCCTCTCTGTGCATCCCTCCTACCTCTTTCTGTACCTCTCTTGACCTATTTCTGTACCCCCTGCCCTTTTTCTGCACCTCTTTTGCCTGTTTCTGCAACTCTCTTGCCTTTTTCTACAGTTCTCATGCCTCTTTCTGCACCACACTTCCTTCTTTCTGCACTTCCCCCACTTCTTTCTCCTACTCTCTTGCTTCTTTCTGCACCCCTTTGCCTCTTTCTGCACCTCTGTTGCTTCTATCTGCACTTCTCTTGCTTCTTTCTGCACCTCTCTTGCTTCTTTCTGCACCTCTCTTCCTCTATCTTCACCCCTCTTCCCTCTTTCTACACCTCTTTTGCCTGTTCTGCATATCTCTTGCCTCTTTCTGCACTTCTTTTGCCACTTTCTGCACTTCTCTTGCCTCTTTCTGCACTTCTGTTGCTTCTTTCTGCACTTCTCTTGCCTCTTTCTGCACCACTCTTGCCTCTTTCTGCACCCCTGTTCCCTCTTTCTTTTCCTCTCCAACCTGTTTCTGCACCTCTCTTGCCTCTTTCTGCATTTCTCTTGCCTCCTTCTGCACCTCTGTTGCTTCTTTCTGCACTTCTGTTGCCTCTTTCTATACCTCTTTTGCTTCTTTCTGCAGTTCTCTTTCTGCACCTCACTTGCTCTTTCTGCACCTCTATTGCTTTTTTCTGCAACTCTCTTGTCTCTTTCATCACTTCTCTTGCTTTTTTATACACCTCTGTTGCTTTTTTCACACTTCTGATGCCTCTTTCTGCATTTCTCTTGCATGTTTCTGCACCTCTGTTGCCTCTTTCTGCACCTTGCTTGTTTCTTTTCACACCTCTCTTGCCTCTTTTTGCACACCTCTTCCCTCTTTCTGTACCTCTCTTGCCTCTTTCTGCAGACCCGTTCCCTCTTTCTTTACCTCTTCAACCTGTTTCTGCACCTCTCTTGCCTCTTTCTGCATTTCTCTCGCCTCCTTCTGCACCTCTGTTGCTTCTTTCTGCACTTCTCTTGCTTCTTTCTGCACACCTCTTACATATTTCTGGACCCTTCATCCCTCTTTCTGCACCTCTATTGCCACTTTCTGAACCCTTCTTGACTCTTTCTGCACCTCTGTTGGTTCTTTCTGCACTGCTCTTGGTTCTTTCTGCACCTCTCGCAACTTTCTGTACCCCTCTTGCCTCTTTCTGCACCCCACTTACATCTTTCTGCACCACTCTTACCTATTTCTGCTCTCTCCTCTTTCCTTTTTCTGCACCTCTCTTGCCTGTTTCTGCAACTTTCTTGCCTGTTTCTGCAGTTTTCTAGCCTCTTTCTGCACCTCTGCTGTCTTTTTCTGCACTTCTCTTGCCTCTTTCTTCACCCCTCTTGCCTCTTTCTGCACCTCTGTTGATTCTTTCTACACTGCTCTTGCTTCTTTCTGTGCCTCTCTTGCAAATTTCTGCACCCCTCTGGCCTCTCAGTGCATCCCTCCTACCTCTTTCTGTACCTCTCTTGACCTATTTCTGCACCCCCTGCCCTTTTTCTGCACCTCTTTTGCCTGTTTCTGCAACTCTCTTGCCTTTTTCTACAGTTCTCATGCCTCTTTCTGCACCACACTTCCTTCTTTCTGCACTTCCCACATTTCTTTCTCCTACTCTCTTGCTTCTTTCTGCACCCCTTTGCCTCTCTCTGCACCTCTGTTGCTTCTTTCTGCACTTCTCTTGCTTCTTTCTGCACCTCTTTTGCTTCTTTCTGCACCTCTCTTCCCTCTATCTTCACCCCTCTTCCCTCTTTCTACACCTCTTTTGCCTGTTTCTGCATATCTCTTGCCTCTTTCTGCACTTCTTTTGCCACTTTCTGCACTTCTCTTGCCTCTTTCTGCACTTCTGTTGCTTCTTTCTGCACTTCTCTTGCCTCTTTCTGCACCACTCTTGCCTCTTTCTGCACCCCTGTTCCCTCTTTCTTTTCCTCTCCAACCTGTTTCTGCACCTCTCTTGCCTCTTTCTGCATTTCTCTTGCCTCCTTCTGCACCTCTGTTGCTTCTTTCTGCACTTCTGTTGCCTCTTTCTATACCTCTTTTGCTTCTTTCTGCAGTTCTCTTGCCTCTTTCTGCACCTCACTTGCTCTTTCTGCACCTCTATTGCTTTTTTCTGCAACTCTCTTGTCTCTTTCATCACTTCTCTTGCTTCTTTATACACCTCTGTTGCTTTTTTCAGCACTTCTGATGCCTCTTTCTGCATTTCATTTGCATCTTTCTGCACCTCTGTTGCCTCTTTCTGCACCTTGCTTGTTTCTTTTCACACTCCTCTTGCCTCTTTTGCACACCTCTTCCCTCTTTCTGTACCTCTCTTGCCTCTTTCTGCAGACCCGTTCCCTCTTTCTTTACCTCTTCAACCTGTTTCTGCACCTCTCTTGACTCTTTCTGCATTTCTCTCGCATCCTTCTGCACCTCTGTTGCTTCTTTCTGCACTTCTCTTGCTTCTTTCTGCACCCCTCTTACCTATTTCTGGACCCTTCATCCCTCTTTGTGCACCTCTATTGCCACTTTCTGAACCCTTCTTGACTCTTTCTGCACCTCTGTTGGTTCTTTCTGCACTGCTCTTGGTTCTTTCTGCACCTCTCGCAACTTTCTGTACCCCTCTTGCCTCTTTCTGCACCCCACTTACATCTTTCTGCACCACTCTTACCTATTTCTGCTCTCCTCTTTCCATTTTCTGCACCTCTCTTGCCTGTTTCTGCAACTTTCTTGCCTGTTTCTGCAGTTTTCTAGCCTCTTTCTGCACCTCTGCTGCTTTTTTCTGCACTTCTCTTGCCTCTTTCTTCACCCCTCTTGCCTCTTTATGCACCTCTGTTGATTCTTTCTACCCTGCTCTTGCTTCTTTCTGTGCCTCTCTTGCAAATTTCTGCACCCCTCTGGCCTCTCTGTGCATCCCTCCTACCTCTTTCTGTACCTCTCTTGACCTATTTCTGCACCCCCTGCCCTTTTTCTGCACCTCTTTTGCCTGTTTCTGCAACTCTCTTGCCTTTTTCTACAGTTCTCATGCCTCTTTCTGAACCACACTTCCTTCTTTCTGCACTTCCCCCACTTCTTTCTCCTACTCTCTTGCTTCTTTCTGTACCCCTTTTGCCTCTTTCTGCACCTCTGTTGCTTCTTTCTGCACTTCTCTTGCTTCTTTCTGCACCTCTCTTGCTTCTTTCTGCACCTCTCTTCCCTCTATCTTCACCCCTCTTCCCTCTTTCTACACCTCTTTTGCCTGTTTCTGCATATCTCTTGCCTCTTTCTGCACTTCTTTTGCCACTTTCTGCAGTTCTCTTGCCTCTTTCTGCACCTCACTTGCTCTTTCTGCACCTCTATTGCTTTTTTCTGCAACTCTCTTGTCTCTTTCATCACTTCTCTTGCTTCTTTATACACCTTTGTTGCTTCTTTCAGCACTTCTGTTGCCTCTCTCTGCATTTCTCTTGCCTCTTTCTGCACCTCTGTTGCCTCTTTCTGCACCTTGCTTGTTTCTTTTCACATGCCTCTTGCCTCTTTTTTCACCCCTCTTCCCTCTTTCTGTACCTCTCTTGCCTCTTTCTGCAGACCTGTTCCCTCTTTCTTTACCTCTCCAACCTGTTTCTGCACCTCTCTTGCCTCTTTCTGCATTTCTCTCACCTCCTTCTGCACCTCTGTTGCTTCTTTCTGCACTTCTCTTGCTTCTTTCTGCACCCCTCTTGCCTATTTCTGGACCCTTTATCCCTCTTTGTGCACCTCTATTGCCTCTTTCTGAACCCTTCTTGACTCTTTCTGCACCTCTGTTGGTTCTTTCTGCACTGCTCTTGGTTCTTTCTGCACCTCTATTGCAACTTTCTGTACCCCTCTTGCCTCTTTCTGTACCCCACTTACATCTTTCTGCACCACTCTTACCTATTTCTGTACCCCCTTCCCTTTTTCTGCACCTTTTTTGCCTGTTTCTGCAACTCCCTTGCCTATTCCTACAGTTCTCATGCCTCTTTCTGCACCACACTTCCTTCTTTCTGCACTTCCCCCACTTCTTTCTCCTACTCTCTTGCTTCTTTCTGCACACCTTTTGCCTCTTTCTGCACCTCTGTTGCTTCTTTCTGCACTTCTCTTGCTTCTTTCTGCACCTCTCTTGCTTCTTTCAGCACCTCTCTTCCCTCTTTCTTCACCCCTCTTCCTTCTTTCTACACCTCTTTTGCCTGTTTCTGCACATCTCTTGCCTCTTTCTGCACTTATTTTGCTACTTTCTGCACTTCGCTTGCCTCTTTCTGCACTTCTGTTGCTTCTTTCTGCACTTCTCTTGCCTCTTTCTGCACCACTCTTGCCTCTTTCTGCACCTCTGTTGCTTCTTTATGCACTTCTCTTACTTCTTTCTGCTCCAATATTGCTTCTTTCTGCATGTCTATTGCTTCTTTTTCAACCCCTCTTGCCCCTTTCTGCACCCCTCTTCCTTCTTTCTCCACCTCACTTGCCTCCTTCTGCACCTCTCTTGCCTCTTTCTGCAGTTCTCTTGCCTCTTTCTGCACTTCTGTTGCTTCTTTGTACACTTCTCTTGCCTCTTTCTGCAACCCTCTTACCTCGTTCTGCACCTCCGTTGGTTCTTTCTGCCCTTCTCTTGCTTTTTTCTGCATCTCTCTTACTTCTTTCTGCACCCCTCTTGCCCGTTTCTGCACCGATCTTTCCAATGCTGGACCTCTTTTGCCTGTTTCTGCAACTTTCTTGTACTTTCTGCAGATCTCTTGACTCCTTCTGCACCTCTCTTGCAACTTTCTGTACCCCTCTTGCCTCTTTCTGCATCCCACTTACATCTTTCTGCACCACTCTTACCTATTTCTGCTCCCCTCTTTCCTTTTTCTGCACCTCTCTTGCATGTTTCTGCAACTTTCTTGCCTGTTTCTGCAGTTTTCTAGCCTATTTCTGCACCTCTGCTGCTTTTTTCTGCACTTCTCTTGCCTCTTTCTTCACCCCTCTTGCCTCTTTCTGCACCTCTGTTGATTCTTTCTTGTAGGAGAGTAGGATCTGCCTCTTATGTTGCCCCCACTTTTTTTCTGATGTTTACACTGGTTTCTGGCTATAGTCTGGCTGGGTCCCTGCTAATCAGGGCCCCAGCCTCTCTGTTCTCTCTAAACGACTTGGAGTGCACTCTAGGTGCACTAGTGATTGGATACTGTGGTACCTTATGAATCCCTAGTATATGGTACCTTAGGTACCAAGGGCATAAGTTCTTCACAGGCCTACCAGGGGCTGCAGCATGTATTATGCCACCCCTGGGAAGCAGACTAAATCTGACACCACAGGCCTGCTACTGCAGCCTGGGTGAGGTGGTGCTAGCACTCCTCACTGAGATATAGGTTCCCTATATCTCTCCAACACACACATATAAACCTATCAGTCACCCCTAAGGCAGGCCCTATCAATCCTGAGGGCAGGGTGCTTGGCTTCTATGTGAGGGGTGCCTCTGCCTGAGCAGGGCCCTCTGCAGCTCTCAGAGTCCATTCTCTGGTGCTGTTTGTGGATGCGGTTAAACCATACACTCTTAAAGTGCATTATATCCTCGTGGTAGAATGCTAACTTTGGTATGGCTGCATCAAAACATGTCGTGTTTGGTGTCAAACATCTTGGAATACTACCCCCCCGCCAGTCCTGGTGGCGGGGGTAGCATTCCACCCTTCTAGAGGGATAGAAATGTACCTACTGTGGAAACACGGTACAATCCTGAAGAGCCCTGGCATCACAAAATGGATGCCACCAGTCACAGACACTGGGCTGCCCTCCTGCTGATGACCGAAACTCGCAGTGGAGGAAGCCCAACAAAAGGTATCCTGTCACAGGGAGGTGTAACCTCCTCCCAGACAGGGTTTAGTGTATTGGGGCTGGGCGGGTGCACTCTTAGAGTGCTTTGAAGTCCTGCAGTGGGGGAGCAGAAGGCTCCTCTGTGCATATGCCAGTTCAGACCGGCTCAGGGGCTACCTGCCCCTGCTCTGGTGCGAAACTGGACAAAGGGAAGTGGGTGTAGCCTCCCACTCCCCTGACCCTCCCATAGGTGGGGTCATAGAGCTAGTCCCTCCCTTCTTTACAGTATAAGATAGGGAACTCTTGAACTTGTAAGTTAGATATCCCTGGACGATGCTCTGAAGAAGAATCCTGGCCCTTCGACATTCCACTACCTTTGGAAGACAGAAGAATCTCCCTTGAAGTCAAGGAGTGACTCCCCTGCTTGGCAGGCACCAAAAACTACAAACGACGGTCGCAAACTACGCCGCTCCCGCCGTAGTCCGAAGTCCCTGCAGCCCAAAAAGTAGATTTCCTGACTTCTCCAAGGCCATCGTGAGTCCCCAGCAAAGCTGAGGCAAGTGGACCCCAAGAGTGACGAGAAACCGCGACCCCTGGGTACCTTGCACTATTGTCAAGTGCAACCCCTACACAACGTTCTCAGAACCTGTGCTTCGGACCACGTGTGATCCCAGCCTCCCGCAGGAGTCCCTCCGAAGATCAGCAGCCTACACCATCCCGAGTGACCGTGGACCCCTGTTGAGTAAATCTGACTGAGGCGTCTTTGCGATCCCTTGCCAGCCGACTCCTGGGTCCTCTGAAGACTTTTCCTAGAAACAAAGGGCTCCCCTGGTTGCTCCAGGCCTGCCCTGACTTACCCTTGCTGGGTGAGTCTCTCAGACCTTGCTGGTCTGCGCCATTGTCTTTTCCCACTTTCCACAAGACTTGCTGTTACCAAAGCCTGTTGGCTCCAACTGAGTTGCCGACACCACCGTAAGCTGCAGACATTGTGGGACACACCGAATCCAGCTCCTGGTCATCGTCGACACCTCCTGGACCTCGTGGCTGAAGAGTCAAGGCAACCATGAACGACCTGAATCCTGCGACGACGGTGGGCATTCATCTTCCTTGCCCCGAGTCACTGCCAAGTGACTTTGAACACTGTCCCCTCTGCTTTCAGGTCATCCTTCTCCCGAATCCAGGCTTGGATTCCACCGGACACTTCTTCAAGTCATCACAAGCAGCAAGCCTTCTTTGTTCGCTGTGAGAAGTTGGCCTGGTATATGCTGTTCACTAATTAAAGTGGACACCTAGCACCAGGGCAAATCGACTCTTATGGTAGATAGGTTTAAGACAACCTTTTAAAGAAAGCTATCCTAGTGGTAGCTGTGGAGAGCAGCCTTCAGGCTAAGTCTTGAAGGAATGTAAAGCAGCTTGCTTTACCATATAATCTCTTGAATCACCAAATGAAAAGACACCACACAGGTATATATATCAAATATATATGTATTTATTTCTAAATAACTCTCTACTAATCTCTTTATGAGATTAGAAGACAAACATATGCACAAATCAAAGTTTCTCAATAAGTTAAGCACAAAATATGGCTGGGGCCCTAGGGGCGTACCAGACCATATACTAAAAAAGGGACTTAGCAACAACGACTTGCAGGGAGACAAGGCCTAGGGCCTTCAGAAGTGCTGGGGTCTCACGAAACCAACCAAGGCAGGTAAGTAAAGGACCCACGGGGGACGCATGCAGTGTGGATACACAGGCGCGGATCGCCGTTGACTTCAATGGGGCAAGTCGCGGTTGGAAATTAAGAGTTCTAGGATACTTCGGGAGAACCTACCAGCAGGTCACTTACAGGGTAAGTAGTTCTAGGGCCCACACCCACAGGAGCACCGTAGTGCTGGAGTTACCTCACCCAGGGAAGCCGGGTGCATAGGTGTCCTTTGGTGTCGGGCCGCGGCGTCGTTTTCAATGGCGAACAAAGAAGACTTGCTGCTTGCGGGAGCTGAAGAAGTGTCCGGTGGAATCCAAGCCTGGATTCTGAAGAAGGATGACCTGAAAGCAGAGGGGACAGTGTTCAAAGTCACTTGGCAGTGACTCGGGGCAAGGAAGATGGATGCCCACCGTCGTCGGTTGATTCAGGTCAGTTGCAGGTGCCTTGACTCTTCAGCCAGGAGGTCCAGGAGGTGTCGATGACGACCAGGAGCTGGATTCTGTGTGTGCCACAATGTCTGCAGCTTACTGCGGTGTTGGCAACTCGATTGGAGCCAACAAGCCTTGGCAACAGCAAGTCTTGGGGAGATGAAGAAAAGTCGATGGCACAGACCAGCAAGGTCTGAGGGACTCACTCAGCGAGGGTAAGTCAGGGCAGGCCTGGAGCAATCAGGGGAGCCCTTTGGTTTCTTTGAGAAGTCTTCTGGGGACCCACGAGCTGGCTGGCAAGGGATTGTGAAGACACCTCAGGTGGAATCACTCAGCAGGGGCCAACGGTCACTCGGGATGGTGTAGGCCTCTGATCTTCAGAGGGATTCCTGCTGGAGGTCGGGACCACATGTGGTCCAAAGCACAAGTTCGTAGAACGTTGTGAAGGGGTTGCACTCGACAATAGTGAATGGTACCCAGGGGTCGCGGTTCCTCGTCACTCGTGGGGTCCACTGGCCTCAGCTTTGCTGGGAACTCACAATGGCCTTGGAGAAGTCAGGAAATCTACTTCTTGGGCTGCAGGGACTTCGGACTCCGGCGGGAGCGGCGTAGTTTGCGACCAACGTTGTCGTTTTTGGTGCCTGCCAAGCAGGAGTCACTCCTTGACTCCAAGGGAGATTCTTCTGTCTTCCAAAGGTAGTGGAACGTCGAAGGGCCAGGATTCTTCTGTAGAGCGTCGTCCAGGGGTTATCTAACTGGCAAGTTCAAGGGTTCCCCCTCTTATACTAAAAAGAGGGGATGGACTAGCTCTATGACCCCACCTATGGGAGGGTCAAGGGAGGGGGTGGCTACACCCACTTCCCTTTGTCCAGTTTCGCGCCAGAGCAGGGGCAGGTAGCCCCTGAGCCGGTTTGAACTGGCATATGCACAGAGGAGCCTTCTGCTCCCCCAGTGCAGGACCTCAAAGCACTCTAAGAGTGCACCCACCCAGCCCCAATACACTAAACCCTGTCTGGGAGGTGGTTACATCTCCCTGTGACAGGATGCCTATTGTTGGGCTTCCTCCACTGTGAGTTTCGGTCATCAGCAGGAGGGCAGCCCAGTGTCTGTGACTGGTGGCATCCATTTTGTGATGCCAGGGCTCTTCAGGATTTTACCGCGTTTCCACAGCAGGTACATGTCTTATCCCTCTAGAAGGGTGGAATGCTACCCCCGCCGCCAGAATTGGCGGGGGGTAGTATTCAAGATGTTTGACACCAAACACGACATGTTTTGATGCAGCCATTCCAAAGTTAACATTTTACTGCGAGGATATAATGCACTTAAGAGTATATGGTTTAACCGCATCCACAAACAGCACCAGAGAATAGACTCTGAGAGCTGCAGAGGGGCCCTGCTCATGCAGAGGCACCCCCTCACATAGAAGCCAAGCACCCTGCCCTCAGGATTGATAGGGCCTGCCTTAGGGGTGACTGATAGGTTTATATGTGTGTGCAGGAGAGATATAGGAAACCTATATCTCAGGGAGGGGTGCTAGCACCACCTCACCCAGGCTGCAGTAGCAGGCCTGTGTTGTCAGATTTAGTCTGCTTCCCAGGGGTGGCATAATACATGCTGCAGCCCCTGGTAGGCCTGTGAAGTACCTATGCCCTTGGTACCTAAGGTACCATATACTAGGGACTCATAAGGCACCACAGTATCCAATCACTAGTGCACCTAGAGTGCACTCCATGTCATTCAGAGAGAACAGAGAGGCTGGGGCCCTGATTGGCAGGGACCCAGCCAGACTATAGCCAGAAACCAGTGAGTGACGAGGAACCGCGACCCCTGGGTACCTTGCACTATTGTCAAGTGCAACCCCTACACAACGTTCTCAGAACCTGTGCTTCGGACCACGTGTGATCCCAGCCTCCCGCAGGAGTCCCTCCGAAGATCAGCGGCCTACACCATCCCGAGTGACCGTGGACCCCTGTTGAGTGAATCTGACTGAGGCGTCTTTGCGATCCCTTGCCAGCCGGCTCCTGGGTCCTCTGAAGACTTTTCCTAGAAACAAAGGGCTCCCCTGGTTGCTCCAGGCCTGCCCTGACTTACCCTTGCTGGGTGAGTCCCTCAGACCTTGCTGGTCTGCGCCATTGTCTTTTCCCACTTTCCACAAGACTTGCTGTTACCAAAGCCTGTTGGCTCCAACTGAGTTGCCAACACCACCGTAAGCTGCAGACATCGTGGGACACGCCGAATCCAGCTCCTGGTCATCGTCGATGCCTCCTGGACCTCGTGGCTGAAGAGTCAAGGCAACCATGAACGACCTGAATCCTGCGACGACGGTGGGCATTCATCTTCCTTGCCCCGAGTCACTGCCAAGTGACTTTGAACACTGTCCCCTCTGCTTTCAGGTCATCCTTCTACCGAATCCAGGCTTGGATTCCACCGGACACTTCTTCAAGTCATCACAAGCAGCAAGTCTTCTTTGTTCGCCATTGAAAACGACGCCGCGACCCGACACCAAAGGACACCTGTGCACCCGGCTTCCCTGGGTGAGGTAACTCCAGCACTACAGTGCTCCTGTGGGTGTGGGCCCTAGAAGTACTTACCCTGTAAGTGACTTGCTTGTAGGTTCACCAGAAGTATCCTAAAACTCTTATTTTCCCCGTGCAATTCTCGCACTGACTCGTACAGGGTTCGCGGCTGTGTTAGACACACCGCGTCCAACTCCCTTGTAAATCTACCAGTAACCGCGTCCTTCGACTCGTACTGACCGATCGGTGTGTTCGCCTCGAACACGCCAGGGACCTGTAACATTGATAACTCAATCGCGTCCGCTTACATAGACTCGTACAGGACTCGCACTAGTGTCTGAACACCGCATCCGTCCCCTGTGGGTCTCCTACAACTACCTGGGTGGTTCTCTGGGGTCCCTCGATTCTATGTGCTCTAGACCCCGGTCTAGCCAAGATAAGATTGTGATATTTACTGTGCTAACTTATTCTGATAACAATTGACTTGTACATATGTTCCTGACTTCTAATCTCATAAAGAGATTAGTAGAGAGTTGTTTAATAATAAATACATATATATTTGATATATATACCTGTGTGGTGTCTTTTCATTTGGTGATTCAAGAGATTGTGTGGTAAAACAAGCTGCTTTACATTTCTTCAAGACTTAGCCTGAAGGCTGCTCTCCACAGCTACCACTAGGATAGCTTTCTTTAAAGGTTGTCTTAAACCTATCTACCATAAGAGTCGAATTGTACTGGTGCAAGGTGTCCACTTTAATTAGTGAACAGCATATACCAGGCCAACTTCTCACATTGGTGGGCAGCGTGTGGGATTCCAGCTTGCTATTGTTTTACCAGAAAATCTCTATTTGAATTACTAACTGAAAACCACTATAGGTACTTAAGGTACATATAAAGTCAAGCTTAGTATCAATAAGTTCTACTGAACTTAGAGCTGTGTGCCAAGGGATAGCACACCCTTCCTACAGCTCAAGCTAGGATCAGCAGGCCACAAACTAGTGTAGGTAGTACAATACTGCACAACACTAGAATGTCCTTAAAAGGTGGAGCCAGTGGGTCCACCCAGCCTCAGTATAAGGACATGGCTTTCTCTGACTTGAGAGCCATGTGTGTTGAAAGACACCTGAAGCTAGGACAGAGTCCCTCCACACTACACCTGATAGATCTGCTGACAGCAGATGATCTTAGATTGGCTCTAGGAGCTAATGGGTCTGAATCAGGGGGTGGGTCAATTACAGTGTCTGGGTCAGATGATGAAAATCAGAATGACCAGGACTCTGTGATTGAAGGGCCAGGCTCCAAAGGGCCTGAAAAGGACAGAGGAATTCTCCCTAAGAGAACTGACAGAGTGGATGAGAGGCACAGGTTCCCTTCCAGGGAATCTGACCACTCCTATCACTCTTGCAGAGAATTTGTCCATCAGAGGAACTCATACTTTCCCATAAGAGAGACCTCCTCTGAAAGAATGTGCAAACTACTACAGTATGAGGAAGCACGAGTTGCCCTCAGAACCAAGCAGTTGGCACTGGATAGGGAAGCCCTGGAGATCCAGAGAGCTTCTAGAAGAGAGGGGTTAGAACCCCTTGGTGGCAGCAACAGTGTCCCTAGAGGCAGGGAATATATTCCAGACCATAGGAACCTGAGCAAGGTTGTTCCTCCCTACCAGAGTGGGGATGATATCCACAAGTGGATAACTGCTATGGAGAGGGCCTGTAGAGTACAGAAGGTCCCCCAAAAGCAGTGGGCAGCAATCTTGTGGCTCTCCTTTTCAGATAAAGGTAGAGACAAGCTCCTCACTGTTAGAGAAGAGGATGCTGATGATTATGAAGTCCTGAAGAGTGCACTAATAGATGGGTTTGGCTTAACCACTGAGCAGTACAGGTTGAAGTTCAGAGACACCCAGAAGGCACAGACTCAGGACTGGACTGACTTTGTTGATTGTGCAACCAAGGCTCTGGAGGGTTGGCTAGTTGGCAGTAGGGTTACTGATTTCAAGGGATTGTATAATCTGATAATGAGAGAACAGATCCTTAATAATTGCCAGAAGCAGTTGTTGCATCAGTACCTGGTGGACTCTGATCTGACCTCTCCCCAAGAATTGGGAAAGAAGGCAGACAAATGGGTCAGAACCAGGGTGAGGCAGAAACCCCAGAACCAAGGGGGTGACACCAAGAAGCAAGATCCTAAGGGCTCTGAGAAAGGTGGGGATAAGTCAAAAGACCAGAAGTCTTCACAAGGGCCCCAAAAATCTGCATCTGGTGGGGAGTCACAATCCAACAAGGGAAAAGGCCAAAAGAAGCCCTGGTGCAAATTCTGTAAACAGAAAGGGCACTGGACTTCTGATTGTAACAAGTCCAAAGACCAAACCACCCCCACTCCTGCACCTAAGGCAACTGTTCCCCCTAGCTCAGCTACTGGTGGAGGTGGTACACAGACTACGGGTTTAATAGGGTTGACCCTGGGTTCTGAAGTGGACTCTGACCTAGTCAGAGTACCCACTCAGGCAATGCTGATTTGTGATGGAGATATTGACATGTCCTTCCTCGTAAGCCCCAGTAATCTGGGCAAATACAAACAGCAGCCTGTAATAAATGGCAAACAGGCTTTGGCATTTAGGGACACAGGTGCTAGTGTCACCATGGTGGCAGAGGATCTTGTGGACCCTGGACAGATCATCCTGGGCAAAATGTACCAGGTGACCAATGCGAGCAATGTCAGGACCAACCAGAGTCTGGCAGTTGTGAATTTCTCCTGGGGAGGGGTAACTGGCCTCAAGAAGGTTGTAGTCAGTGCAGACCTCCCTGTAGAATGTCTGTTGGGCAATGATCTAGAGACTTCAGCCTGGTCTGAAGTAGAGTTATGGACTCATGCTGAGATGTTGGGCATCCCTGCAGAGGTATTTGCTGTGACCAGGTCACAAGCAAGAAAGCATAACACTGAACCAGCTCTGGATCCTGGAACAATGGACCAGATGCTTCCCAAGAGGAGGAGCAGTAGGGTAAAGGCAGTGCCTTCTTCTCTGTCTCAGATCACAGATTCCCCTCCAGAGGGAGGTGAAGCAGATCCTGAAGAAGGAACTGCCCCAGAGGGACTTGAGCCTGATCAGGTTGAGTTCTTGGGGGCAGGGGGCCCTTCTAGGGAAGATCTGAGTAAGGAGCAACAGTGCTGCCCCTCTCTTGAACCCCTCAGATAGCAGGCTGCTGCTGAGGCTGCTGGGAGTGCTAGTGGGTCCCCTAAAGTTTATTGGGATGAGGGACTCCTCTATTCTGAGGGTAGAGACCCAGCCCCTGGAGCCACCAGGAGGTTGGTAATACCTCAGAAGTTTAGGGGGTTCCTCTTGACCTTAGCACACAATATCCCTTTAGCAGGTCACTTGGGCCAGAACAAGACCTGGGACAGGCTTGTTCCACATTTTCATTGGCCACATATGTCAGAGGACACAAAGGAGTTTTGTCGCTCCTGTGTCACTTGCCAAGCCAGTGGTAAGGCAGGTGGCACAACAAAGGCCCCCTGATACCACTACCTGTGGTGGGGTACCCTTTGAAAGGGTAGGGATTGACATTGTTGGTCCCCTTGACCCTCAAACTGCATCTGGGCACAGATTTATCCTGGTGGTAGTGGATCATGCCACCAGGTACCCAGAGGCAATTCCCCTGAGGACCACCACAGCCCCTGTGGTGGCAAGAGCCCTCATTGGAGTTTTCTCCAGAGTGGGTTTCCCAAAGGAGGTCATCTCTGACAGAGGTACTAACTTCATGTCAGGATATCTAAAAGCAATGTGGAAGGAGTGTGGTGTAACTTATAAGTTTACCACTCCCTATCACCCACAATGCAATGGGTTGGTTGAACGTTTCAACAAAACCCTGAAGGGAATGATTAAAGGACTCCCAGAGAAGCTTAGGCGGAAATGGGACCTTCTTCTTCCTTGCCTGCTATTTGCATACAGAGAAGTTCCACAGAAGGGGGTTGGTTACAGCCCATTTGAGCTTCTGTTTGGGCATCCTGTGAGAGGTCCACTGTGTTTGGTAAAAGAGGGCTGGGAGTTACCTCTCAAGCCCCCCAAACAAGATGTGATGGACTATGTACTTGGTCTCCGCTCCCGGATGGCTGAGTACATGAAAAAGGCAACCAAAAACCTGGAGGCCAGCCAAGAATTCCAAAAAGCTTGGCATGACCAAAAGGCTGTACTGACTGTATACCAGCCTGGACAGAAAGTGTGGGTGTTGGAGCCTGTGGCCCCAGCAGCCCTCCAGGACAAGTGGAGTGGTCCCCATACAATAGTTGAACAGAAGGGAGAAGTCACCTATCTGGTGAATCTTGGAACTCCCAGGAGCCCCCTGAGGGTGCTCCATGTCAACAGATTAAAGCCATATGTTGACAGGGCTGACATGGGCTTGCTCATGGCAACTGATGAGGACCAGGAGGAGGAGAGTGACCCTCTCCCAGACCTGCTCTCTCAGAACCCTGATGATGGGTCAGTAGATGGTGTTGCTTTGGCAAGCAGCCTCACTGACCATCAGCAAACTGAGTGCAGACAGGTTCTGCAGCAGTTTAGACATATGTTTAGCCTGACCCCTAGTCAGACTACCTGGTGCACCCATGAGGTGGACACTGGAGACAGTCTGCCTGTCAAGAGTAAAATCTACAGGCAACCTGACAATGTCAGGGACTGTATCAGGACTGAAGTCCAGAAAATGTTGGAGCTAGGTGTAATTGAGCCTTCAGATAGCCCTTGGGCTAGCCCAGTAGTCCTGGTACCCAAGCCTCATACCCAGGGTGGTAAGAAAGAAATGAGGTTTTGTGTAGACTACAGAGGCCTCAATGCAATCACTAGGACTGATGCCTACCCCATACCAAGGGCAGATGAGCTGATTGATACTTTGGCCTCAGCCAAGTATCTAAGCACATTTGACCTAACAGCTGGCTACTGGCAGATCAGATTAGCTGATGATGCAAAAGCCAAAACAGCATTTTCGACCCCTGGTGGGCACTACCACTTTGTGGTGATGCCCTTTGGATTGAAAAATGCACCTGCCACTTTTCAGAGGTTGGTGAATAAAGTTCTGGCAGGGATGGAAACTTATTGCTCAGCTTATCTAGATGATATTGCTGTCTTTAGTTCCTCCTGGCAGGATCACCTGGTCCACCTCAGGAATGTTTTGGAGGCTCTGCAGAAAGCAGGCCTCACTATCAAGGCCACCAAGTGCCAGATAGGGCAGAGTCAGGTTGTGTACCTGGGCCACCTTGTGGGTGGAGGCCAGGTTCAACCTTTACAGAGCAAAATCCAAACCATAATGGAATGGATTGCTCCAACCACCCAGACACAGGTGAGAGCCTTCTTAGGCCTGACTGGGTACTATAGGAGGTTTGTCAAGGGATATGGATCTATAGTGACCCCCTTGAATGATCTGAACTCAAAGAAAATGCCAAAAAAGGTTCAGTGGTCAGCTAGCTGTCAAAAGGCATTTGAAGACCTAAAGCAGGCCATGTGCACTGCCCCCATCTTACAGAGTCCAGACTACACCAAAAAGTTCATTGTCCAAACAGATGCTTCTGAGCTGGGTGTAGGAGCTGTACTGTCTCAACTGAATGATGAAGGTCAAGACCAGCCAGTAGCTTTCATTAGCAGAAGGCTGACCCCTAGAGAGAAACGTTGGTCAGCTATAGAGAGGAGCAGCCTTTGCTGTGGTGTGGGCCCTGAAGAAGCTGAGGCCATACTTGTTTGGCACTCACTTCATAGTTCAGACTGACCACAAGCCCTCCTATGGCTTAAACAGATGAAAGGTGAAAACCCAAAACTTTTGAGGTGGTCCATTTCCCTACAGGGGATGGACTATACAGTGGAACATAGACCTGGGACCCAACATGCCAATGCAGATGGACTCTCAAGGTATTTCCACTTTGAACACGAAGACTCAACTGGTCAAGGTTAGTTTAGTGTCCCTGCGTTTGGGGGGTTGTGTAGGAGAGTAGGATCTGCCTCTTATGTTGCCCCCACTTTTTTTCTGATGTTTACACTGGTTTCTGGCTATAGTCGGGCTGGGTCCCTGCCAATCAGGGCCCCAACCTCTCTGTTCTCTCTAAACGACTTGGAGTGCACTCTATGTGCACTAGTGATTGGATACTGTGGTGCCTTATGAGTCCCTAGTATATGGTACCTTAGGTACCAAGGGCATAGGTACTTCACAGGCCTACCAGGGGCTGCAGCATGTATTATGCCACCCCTGGGAAGCAGACTAAATCTGACACCACAGGCCTGCTACTGCAGCCTGGGTGAGGTGGTGCTAGCACTCCTCACTGAGATATAGGTTCCCTATATCTCTCCACACACACATATAAACCTATCAGTCACCCCTAAGGCAGGCCCTATCAATCCTGAGGGCAGGGTGCTTGGCTTCTATGTGAGGGGGTGCCTCTGCCTGAGCAGGGCCCCTCTGCAGCTCTCAGAGTCCATTCTCTGGTGCTGTTTGTGGATGCAGTTAAACCATGTACTCTTAAAGTGCATTATATCCTCGCGGTAGAATGCTAACTTTGGTATGGCTGCATAAAAACATGTCGTGTTTGGTGTCAAACATCTTGGAATACTACCCCCCCGCCAGTCCTGGTGGCGGGGGTAGCATTCCACCCTTCTAGAGGGATAGACATGTACCTACTGTGGAAACACAGTACAATCCTGAAGAGTCCTGGCATCACAAAATGGATGCCACCAGTCACAGACACTGGGCTGCCCTCCTGCTGATGACCGAAACTCGCAGTGGAGGAAGCCCAACAAAAGGTATCCTGTCACAGGGAGGTGTAACTACCTCCCAGACAGGGTTTAGTGTATTGGGGCTGGGCGGGTGCACTCTTAGAGTGCTTTGAAGTCCTGCACTGGGGGAGCAGAAGGCTCCTCTGTGCATATGCCAGTTCAAACCGGCTCAGGGGCTACCTGCCCCTGCTCTGGCGTGAAACTGGACAAAGGGAAGTGGGTGTAGCCTCCCACTCCCCTGACCCTCCCATAGGTGGGGTCATAGAGCTAGTCCCTCCCTTCTTTACAGTATAAGATAGGGAACCCTTGAACTTGTAAGTTAGATATCCCTGGATGACGCTCTGAAGAAGAATCCTGGCCCTTCGACGTTCCACTACCTTTGGAAGACAGAAGAATCTCCCTCGGAGTCAAGGAGTGACTCCCCTGCTTGGCAGGCACCAAAAACTACAAACGACGGTCGCAAACTACACCGCTCCCGCCGGAGTCCGAAGTCCCTACAGCCCAAGAAGTAGATTTCCTGACTTCTCCAAGGCCATCGTGAGTCCCCAGTGAAGCTGAGGCAAGTGGACCCCACGAGTGACGAGGAACTGTGACCCCTGGGTATCGTGCACTATTGTCAAGTGCAACCCCTACACAACGTTCTCAGAACCTGTGCTTCGGACCACGTGTGGTCCCAGCCTCCAGCAGTAGTTCCTCTGAAGATCAGCATCCTACACTATCCCGAGTGACCGTGGGCCCCTGTTGAATGAATCCAACTGAGGCATCTTTGCAATCCCTTGCCAGCCGGCTTGTGGGTCCCCTGAAGACTTTTCCTAGAAACCAAAGGGCTACCCTGGTTGCTCCAGGCCTGCCCTGACTTACCCTTGCTGGGTGAGTCCCTCAGACCTTGCTGGTCTGCGCCATTGTCTTTTCCCACTTTCCCGGGACTTGCTGTTACCAAGGCCTGTTGGCTCCAACCGAGTTGCCGACACCACCGTAAGCTGCAGATATTGTGGGACACGCCGAATCCAGCTCCTGGTTGTCGTCGATGCCTCCTGGACCTCGTGGCTGAAGAGTCAAGGCAACCATGAATGACCTGAATCCTGCGATGACGGTGGGCATTCATGTTCCTTGCCCCGAATCACTGCCAAGTGACTTTGAACACTGTCCCCTCTGCTTTCAGGTCATCCTTCTACCGAATCCAGGCTTGGATTCCACCGGACACTTCTTCAAGTCATCACAAGCAGCAAGTCTTCTTTGTTCGCCATTGAAAACGACGCCCCGACCCGACACCAAAGGACACCTGTGCACCCGGCTTCCCTGGGTGAGGTAACTCCAGCACTACAATGCTCCTGTGGGTGTGGGCCCTAGAAGTACTTACCCTGTAAGTGAATTGCTTGTAGGTTCACCAGAAGTATCCTAAAACTCTTATTTTCCCCGTGCGATTCTCGCACTGACTCGTACAGGGTTCGCGGCTGTGTTAGACACACCGCGTCCAACTCCCTTGTAAATCTACCAGTAACCGCGTCCTTCGACTCGTACTGACCGATCGGTGTGTTTGCCTCGAACACGCCAGGGGCCTGTAACATTGATAACTCAATCGCGTCCGCTTACATAGACTCGTACAGGACTCGCACTAGTGTCTGAACACCGCATCCGTCCCCTGTGGGTCTCCTACAACTACCTGGGTGGTTCTCTGGGGGTCCCTCGATTCTATGTGCTCTAGACCCCGGTCTAGCCAAGATAAGATTGTGATATTTACTGTGCTAACTTATTCTGATAACAATTGACTTGTACATATGTTCCTGACTTCTAATCTCATAAAGAGATTAGTAGAGAGTTGTTTAATAATAAATACATATATATTTGATATATATACCTGTGTGGTGTCTTTTCATTTTGTGATTCAAGAGATTGTGTGGTAAAACAAGCTGCTTTACATTCCTTCAAGACTTAGCCTGAAGGCTGCTCTCCACAGCTACCACTAGGATAGCTTTCTTTAAAGGTTGTCTTAAACCTATCTACCATAAGAGTCGAATTGTACTGGTGCAAGGTGTCCACTTTAATTAGTGAACAGCATATACCAGGCCAACTTCTCACATTTCTACACTGCTCTTGCTTCTTTCTGTGCCTCTCTTGCAAATTTCTGCACCCCTCTGGCCTCTCTGTGCATCCCTCCTACCTCTTTCTGTACCTCTCTTGACCTATTTCTGCACCCCCAGCCCTTTTTCTGCACCTCTTTTGCCTGTTTCTGCAACTCTCTTGCCTTTTTCTAGTTCTCATGCCTCTTTCTGCACCACACTTCCTTCTTTCTGCACTTCCCCCACTTCTTTCTCCTACTCTCTTGCTTCTTTCTGCACTCCCTTTGCCTCTTTCTGCACCTCTGTTGCTTCTTTCTGCACTTCTTTTGCTTCTTTCTGCACCTCTCTTGCTTCTTTCTGCACCTCTCTTCCCTCTATCTTCACCCCTCTTCCCTCTTTCTACACCTCTTTTGCCTGTTTCTGCATATCTCTTGCCTCTTTCTGCACTTCTTTTGCCACTTTCTGCACTTCTCTTGCCTCTTTCTGCACTTCTGTTGCTTCTTTCTGCACTTCTCTTGCCTCTTTCGGCACCACTCTTGCCTCTTTCTGCACCTCTGTTACTTCTTTATGCACTTCTCCTACTTCTTTCTGCTCCAATATTGCTTCTTTCTGCATCTCTATTGCTTCTTTTTCAACCCCTCTTGCCCCTTTATGCACCCCTCTTCCTTCTTTCTCCACCTCTCTTGCCTCATTCTGCACCTCTCTTGCCTCCTTCTGCAGTTCTCTTGCCTCTTTCTGCACTTCTGTTGCTTCTTTGTGCACTTCTCTTGCCTCTTTCTGCAACCCTCTTGCCTTGTTCTGTACCTTCGTTGGTTCTTTCTGCCCTTCTCTTGCTTTTTTCTGCACCTCTGTTGCCTCTTTCTGCACCTTGCTTGTTTCTTTCCACACCCCTCTTGGCTCTTTCTACACCCCTCTTCCCTCTTTTTGTACCTCTCTTGCCTCTTTCTGCAGCCCTGTTCCCTCTTTTTTTACCTCTCCAACCTGTTTCTGTACCTCTCTTGCCTCTTTCTGCATTTCTCTTGCCTCTTTCTGCACCTCTGTTGCCTCTTTCTGCACTTCTCTTGCATCTTTCTGCACCCCTCTTGCCTTTTCTGCTCCTGTTGCTTCTTTCTGCACTTCTCTTGCTTCTTTCAGCACCACTCTTGCATTTTTCTGCACACCTCTTGCCTATTTCTGGACACTTCTTCCCTCTTTGTCTACCTCTCTTGCCTCTTTCTGCACCCCTCTTGCGTCTTTCTGCACCTCTTTTGGTTCTTTCTGCACTGCTCTTGGTTCTTTCTGCACCACTCTCGTCTGTTTCTGCAACTTTCTTGCCTCTTTCTGCAGTTCTCTAGCTTCTTTCTGCACCTCTGCTGCTTCTTTCTGCACTTCTCTTGCCTCTTTCTGCACCCCTCTTGCATCTTTCTTCACTACCGTTGGTTCTTTCTGTACTTCTCTTGCTTTTTTCCACATCGCTCTTGCTTCTTTCTGCATCCCTCTTGCCTCTATCTGCACCCCTCTATCCTATTTCTGGACTTCTCTTGCCTGTTTCTGCAACTCTCTTGCCTCTCTCTGCAGTTCTCTTGCCTTTTTCTATACCTCTATTGCTTCTTTCCGCACTTCTCTTGCCTCTTTCTGCAACTCTCTTGCCTCTTTCTGCAGTTCTCTAGCCTCTTCCTGCTTCTCTTGTTCTTCTTTCTGCACCCCTCTTGCCTCTTTCTGCACCTCTGTCAGTTCTTTCTGCACTGCTCTTGCTTCTTTATGTACCCTTCTTACAAATTTCTGCATCCCTCTTGCAAATTTCTGCACCCCTCTTACCTCTTTCTGTACCTCTCTTGCCTTTTTCTGCACCCCTCTTCCATATTTCTACACCTCTCTTGCCTGTTTCTGCATCACTCTTGCCTCTTTCTGCACCTTAGTTGCTTCTTTCTGCACTTACCTTGCTTCTTTCTGCACCTACCTTGCTTCTTTCTGCACCTTTTTTGCCTCTTTCTACACCTCTATTGCTTCTTTCTCCACTTCCCCTGCTTCTTTCTCCTCCTCTCTTTCTACTTTCTACACCCCTTTTGCTTCTTTCTGCACCTCTATTCCCTCTTTCTTCACCCCTCTTCCCTCTTTCGACACCTCTTTTGCATGTTTCTGCACGTCTCTTGCCTCTTTCTGTACTTTTTTTGCCACTTTCTGCACTTCTCTTGCCTCTTTCTGCACCTCTCTTGCCTCTTTCTGCACCTCTGTTGCCTCTTTCTGCACATTGCTTGTTTCTTTCTGTACCCCTCTTGACTCTTTCTACACCCCTCTTCCCTCTTTCTGTACCCCTCTTGCCTCTTTCTACACCCCTCTTCCCTCTTTCTGCACCTCTCTTGCCTCTTTCTGCAGTTCTCATGCCTCTTTCTGCACTTCTGTTGCTTCTTTCTGCAGTTCTCTTGCCTCTTTCTGCACTTCCATTGGTTCTTTCTGTACTTCTCTTGCTTTTTTTCGCATCGCTCTTGCTTCTTTCTGCATCCCTCATGCCTCTATCTGCACCCCTCTATCCTCTTTCTGGACCTCTCTTGCCTGTTTCTACAACTCTCTTGCCTCTTTCTGCAGTTCTCTAGCCTCTTCCTGTACCTCTTGTTTTTCTTTCTACACTTCTCTTGCCTCTTTCTGCCCCCTCGTGCCTCTTTCTGCACCTCTGTCGATTCTTTCTGCACTGCTCTTGCAAATTTTTGCACCTTTCTTGCAAATTTCTGCACCCCTCTTGCCTCTTGCTGCACCCCTCTTACCTCTTTCTGTACCTCTCTTGCCTTTTTCTGCACCCCTCTTCCATTTTTCTGCACCTCTCTTGCCTGTTTCTGCATCAATCTTGCCTCTTTCTACACCTCTGTTGCTTCTTTCTGCAATTCTCTTGCTTCTTTCTGCACCTCTCTTGCTTCTTTCTGCACCTCTCTTCCTTCTTTCTTCACCCTTCTTTCTTCTTTCTGCACCTCTCTTGCCTTTCCTGCACCTCTCTTGCCTCTTTCTGCTCTTCTTTTGCCTCTTTCTGCACTTCCCTTGCCTCTTTCTGCATTTCTGCTGCTTCTTTCTGCACTTCTCTTGCCTCTTTCTGCACCCTTCTTGCCTCTTTCTGTACCTCTGTTGCTTCTTTCTGTACTTCTCTTACTTCCTTCTACACCTCTTTTGCTTATTTCTGCACCTCTCTTGCTTTTTTCAGCATCTCTCTTGCTTCTTTCTGCATCCCTCTTGCCTCTTTCTGCACCCCCTTTCCTCTTTCTGGACCTCTCTTGCCTGTTTCTGCAACACTCTTGCCTTTTTCTGCAGTTCTCTTGCCTCCTTCTGCAACTCTGTTGCTTCTTTCTGCACTTCTCTTACCTCTTTCTACACTTCTCTTGCCTCTTTCTGCACCTCCCTTGCCTCTTTCTGCACCTCCCTTGCCTCTTTCTGCACCTCTGTTCCCTTTTTCTGCACCTCTCTTGCCTGTTTCTGCAACTCTCTTGCTTTTTCTGCACTTCTGTAGCCTCTTTTTGCGCCCCTCTTCCCTGTTTCTACACTTCACTTACCCCTTTCCGTACCTCTCTTGCTTCTTTCTGCAGTTCTCTTGCCTCTTTCTGCACCTCACTTGCTCTTTCTGCACCTCTCTTGCTTTTTTCTTCACCTCTCTTGTTTCTTTCTACAACTCTCTTGTCTCTTTCATCACTTCTCTTGCTTCTTTCTATACCTCTGTTGCTTCTTTCAGCACATCTGTTGCCTCTTTCTGCATTTCTCTTTCCTCTTCCTGCACCTCTCTTGCCTCTTTCTGCACCTCTCTTGCCTCTTTCTGCACCCTGCTTGTTTCTTTCCGTACCCCTCTTGCCTCAGACCCAGCCCAACTAAGTCATAAACCAGCAAAACACCAGGAAAAAAAATGGGGGCAACTATATAGTCAGATTCCACCTTCTTACAACCTCTCTTGCCTGTTTCTACAACTCTGTTGCCTCTTTCTGCAGTTCTCTAGCCTCTTTCTGCACCGCTGATGCTTCTTTCTGCACTTCTCTTCCCTCTCTCTGCACCTCTCTTGCCTCTTTCTGCACCTCTGTTGATTCTTTCTACACTGCTCTTCCTTCTCTCTGCACCTCTCTTGCAAATGTCTGAACCCCTCTTGCCTCTTTGTGCACCCCTCTAACCTCTTTCTGCACCTCTCTTGACCTATTTCTGCACCCCTCTTCCCTTTTTCTGCACCTCTCTTGCCTGTTTCTGCAACTCTCTTGCTTCTTTCTGCACTTTTGTTGCCTCTTTCTGCACCCCTCTTCCCTGTTTCCACACTTCACTTGCCTCTTTCTGTACCTCTCTTGCTTCTTTCTGCAGTTCTGTTGCCTCTTTCTGCACCTCACTTGCTCTTTCTGCACCTCTCTTGCTTTTTTCAGCACCTCTCTTGTTTCTTTCTGCAACTCTCTTGTCTCTTTCATCACTACTCTTTCTACACCTCTGTTGCTTCTTTCAGCACTTCTGTTGCATCTTTCTGCATTTCTCTTGCCTGTTTCTGCACCTCTCTTGCCTCTTTCTGTACCTCTCTTGCCTCTTTCTGTACCTCTCTTGCCTCTTTCTGCACCCCTGTTCCCTCTTTCTTTACCTTTCCAACCTGTTTCTGCACCTCTCTTGCCTCTTTCTGCATTTCTCTTGCCTCCTTCTGCACCTCTGTTGCTTCTTTCTGCACTTCTGTTGCCTCTTTCTGGGCCCCTGTTCCCTGTTTCTACACTCCACCTACCTCTTTCTGTACCTCTTTTGCTTCTTTCTGCAGTTCTCTTGCCTCTTTCTGCACCTCACTTGCTCTTTCTGCACCTCTATTGCTTTTTTCTGCAACTCTCTTGTCTCTTTCATCACTTCTCTCACTTCTTTATACAACTCTGTTGCTTCTTTCAGCACTTCTGTTGCCTCTTTCTGCATTTCTCTTGCATCTTTCTGCACCTCTGTTGCCTCTTTCTGCACCTTGCTTGTTTCTTTTGACACCCCTCTTGCCTCTTTTTGCACCCCTCTTCCCTCTTTCTGTACCTCTCTTGCCTCTTTCTGCAGACCTGTTCCCTCTTTCTTTACCTCTCCAACCTGTTTCTGCACCTCTCTTGCCTCTTACTGCATTTCTCTCGCCTCCTCCTACACCTCTGTTGCTTCTTTCTGCACTTCTCTTGCTTCTTTCTGCACCCCTCTTACCTATTTCTGGACCCTTCATCCCTCTTTGTGCACCTCTATTGCCTCTTTCTGAACCCTTCTTGACTTTTTCTGCACCTCTGTTGGTTCTTTCTGCACTGCTCTTGGTTCTTTCTGCACCTCTCTTGCAACTTTCTGTACCCCTCTTGCCTCTTTCTGCACCCCACTTACATCTTTCTGCACCACTCTTACCTATTTCTGCTCCCCTCTTTCCTTTTTCTGCACCTCTCTTGCCTGTTTCTGCAACTTTCTTGCCTGTTTCTGCAGTTTTCTAGCCTCTTTCTGCACCTCTGCTGCTTTTTTCTGCACTTCTCTTGCCTCTTTCTTCACCCCATTTGCCTCTCTCTGCTCCTCTGTTGATTCTTTCTACACTGCTCTTGCTTCTTTCTGTGCCTCTCTTGCAAATTTCTGCACCCCTCTGGCCTCTTTGTGCACCCCTCCTACCTCTTTCTGCACCTCTCTTGACCTATTTCTGCACCCCCTTCCCTTTTTCTGCACCTCTTTTGCTTTTTTTCTGCAACTCTCTTGCCTTTTTCTACAGTTCTCATGCCTCTTTCTGCACCACACTTCCTTCTTTCTGTACTTCCCCCACTTCTTTCTCCTACTCTCTTGCTTCTTTCTGCACTTCTCTTGCCTGTTTATGCAACTCTCTTGCCTCTCTCTGCAGTTCTCTTGCCTTTTTCTGTACCTCTATTGCTTCTTTCCGTACTTCTCTTGCCTCTTTCTGCAACTCTCTTGCCTCTTTCTGCAGTTCTCTAGCCTCTTCCTGCACCTCTTGTTCTTCTTTCTGCACCCCGCTTGCCTCTTTATGCACCTCTGTCAGTTCTTTCTGCACTGCTCTTACTTCTTTATGTACCCTTCGGGCAAATTTCTGCACCCCTCTTGCTTCTTTCTGCACCCCTCTTACCTCTTTCTGTACCTCTCTTGCTTTTCTGCACCCCTCTTCCATATTTCTGCACCTCTCTTGCCTATTTCTGCACCTTAGTTGCTTCTTTCTGCACTTACCTTGCTTCTTTCTGCACCTTTTTTGCCTCTTTCTACACCTCTATTGCTTCTTTCTCCACTTCCCCTGCTTCTTTCTCCTCCTCCCTTTCTTCTTTATACATCCCTTTTGCTTATTTCTGCACCTCTATTCCCTCTTTCTTCACCCCACTTCCCTCTTTCGACACCTCTTTTGCCTGTTTCTGCACGTCTCTTGCCTCTTTCTGTACTTCTTTTGCCACTTTCTGCACTTCTCTTGCCTATTTCTGCACTTCTGTTGCTCCTTTCTGCACTTCTCTTGCCTGTTTCTGCAACTCTCTTGCCTCTTTCTGCACCTCTGTTGCCTCTTTCTGCACCTTGTTTGTTTCTTTCTGTACCCCTCTTGACTCTTTCTACACCCCTCTTCCCTCTTTCTGTACCCCTCTTGCCTCTTTCTGCACCCCTCTTCCCTCTTTCTGCACCTCTCTTGCCTCTTTCTGCACCTCTCTTGCCTCTTTCTGCAGTTCTCTTGCCTCTTTCTGCACTTCTGTTGCTTCTTTCTGCAGTTCTCTTGCCTCTTTCTGCACTTCCGTTGGTTCTTTCTGTACTTCTCTTGCTTTTTTCCGCATCGCTCTTGCTTCTTTCTGTATCTCTCATGCCTCTATCTGCACCCCTCTATCTTCTTTCTGGACCTCTGTGAGAGTTGGCCTGGTATATGCTGTTCACTAATTAAAGTGGACACCTTGCACCAGTACAATTCGACTCTTATGGTAGATAGGTTTAAGACAACCTTTATAGAAAGCTATCCTAGTGGTAGCTGTGGAGAGCAGCCTTCAGGATAAGTCTTGAAGGAATGTAAAGCAGCTTGTTTTACCACACAATCTCCTGAATCACCAAATGAAAAGACACCACACAGGTATATATATCAAATATATATGTATTTATTATTAAACAACTCTCTACTAATCTCTTTATGAGATTAGAAGTCAGGAACATATGTACAAGTCAATAGTTATCAAAATAAGTTAGCACAGTAAATATCACAATCTTATCTTGGCTAGACCGGGGTCTAGAGCACATAGAATCGAGGGACCCCCAGAGAACCACCCAGGTAGTTATAGGAGACCCACAGGGGACGGACGCGGTGTTCAGATACTAGTGCGAGTCCTGTACGAGGCTATGGAAGCGGACGCGATTGAGTTATCAATGTTACAGGCCCCTGGCGTGTTCGAGGCGAACCCACCGATCGGTCAGTACGAGTCGAAGGACGCGGTTACTGGTAGATTTACAAGGGAGTTGGACGCGGTGTGTCTAACACAGCCGCGAACCCTGTACGAGTCAGTGCGAGATTCGCACGGGGAAAATACGAGTTTTTGGATACTTCTGGTGAACCTACAAGCAAGTCACTTACAGGGTAAGTAGTTCTAGGGCCCACACCCACAGGAGCACCGTAGTGCTGGAGTTACCTCACCCAGGGAAGCCGGGTGCACAGGTGTCCTTTGGTGTCGGGTCGCGGCGTCGTTTTCAATGGCGAACAAAGAAGACTTGCTGCTTGTGATGACTGAAGAAGTGTCCGGTGGAACCCAAGCCTGGATTCAGTAGAAGGATTACCTGAAAGCAGAGGGGAGAGTGTTCAAAGTCACTTGGCAGTGACTCGGGGCAAGGAAGATGAATGCCCACCGTCGTCGCAGGATTCAGGTCATTCATGGTTGCCTTGACTCTTCAGCCACGAGGTCCAGGAGGTGTCGACGATGACCAGGAGCTGGATTCGGCGTGTCCCACGATGTCTGCAGCTTACGGTGGTGTTGGCAACTCGGTTGGAGCCAACGGGCCTTGGTAACAGCAAGTCTTGGGAGAAGTGTGAAAAGGCAATGGCGCAGACCAGCAAGGTCTGAGGGACTCACCCAGCAAGGGTAAGTCAGGGCAGGCCTGGAGCGACCAGGGGAGCCCTTTGGTTTCTTGAAAAAGTCTTCAGGGGACCCACGAGCCGGCTGGCAAGGGATCGCAAAGACGCCTCGGTCAGATTCACTCAACAGGGGCCGACGGTCACTCGGGATGGTGTAGGCCGCTGATCTTCAGAGGGATTCCTGCTGGAGGCTGGGACCACACGTGGTCCAAAGCACAGATTCTGAGAACGTTGTGTAGGGGTTGCACTCGACAATAGTGCACTGTACCCAGGGGTCGCGGTTCCTCATCACTCGTGGGGTCCACTTGCCTCAGCTTCGCTGGGGACTCACGACGGCCTTGACGAAGTCAGGAAATCCACTTCTTGGGCTGCAGGGACTTCGGACTCCGGCGGGAGCGGCGTAGTTTGTGACCGTTGTTTGTAGTTTTTGGTGCCTGCCAAGCAGGGGAGTCACCCCTTGACTCCAAGGGAGATTCTTCTGTCTTCCAAAGGTAGTGGAACGTCGAAGGGCCAGGATTCTTCTTTTGAGCGCCATCCAGGGATATCTAATCTTCAGGTTCAAGGGCTCCCTACCTTATACTAACAAGGAAGGGAGGGACTAGCTCTTAGACCCCACCTATGGGAGGGTCAGGGAGTGGGTGGTTACACCCACTTCCCTTTGTCCAGTTTCGCACCAGAGCAGGGGCAGGTAGCCCCTGAGCCGGTTTGAACTGGCATATGCACAGAGGAGCCTTCTGCTCCCCCAGTACAGGACTTCAAAGCACTCTAAGAGTGCACCCACCCAGCCCCAATACACTAAACCCTGTCTGGGAGGTGGTTACACCTCCCTGTGACAGGATACCTTTTGTTGGGCTTCCTCCACTGCGAGTTTCGGTCATCAGCAGGAGGGCAGCCCAGTGTCTGTGACTGGTGGCATCGATTTTGTGATGCCAGGGCTCTTCAGGGTTCTACCGCGTTTCCACAGTAGCTACATGTCTATCCCTCTAGAAGGGTGGAATGCTATCCCCGCCGCCAGGACTGGCGGGGGGTAGTATTCCAAGGTGTTTGACACCAAACACGACATGTTTTGATGCAGCCAAACCAAAGTTAGCATTTTACTTCGAGGATATAATGCACTTAAGAGTATATGGTTTAACTGCATCCACAAACAGCACCAGAGAATGGACTCTGAGAGCTGCAGAGGGGCCCTGCTCAGGCAGAGGCACCCCCTCACATAGAAGCCAAGCACCCTGCCCTCAGGATTGATAGGGCCTGCCTTAGGGGTGACTGATAGGTTTATATGTGTGTGTTGGAGAGATATAGGGAACCTATATCTCAGTGAGGAGTGCTAGCACCACCTCACCCAGGCTGCAGTAGCAGGCCTGTGGTGTCAGATTTAGTCTGCTTCCCAGGGGTGGCATAATACATGCTGCAGCCCCTGGTAGGCCTGTGAAGTACCTATGCCCTTGGTACCTAAGGTACCATATACTAGGGACTCATAAGGTACCACAGTATCCAATCACTAATGCACCTAGAGTGCACTCCAAGTCGTTTGGAGAGAACAGAGAGGCTGGGGCCCTGATTAGCAGGGACCCAGCCCAACTAAGTCATAAACCAGCAAAACACCAGGAAAAAAAATGGGGGCAATTATATAGTCAGATTCCACCTTCTTACAACCTCTCTTGCCTGTTTCTACAACTCTGTTGCCTCTTTCTGCAGTTCTCTAGCCTCTTCCTGCACCTCTTGTTTTTCTTTCTATACTTCTCTTGCCTCTTTCTGCCCCCTCGTGCCTCTTTCTGCACCTCTGTTGATTCTTTCTGCACTGCTCTTACCTCTTTCTGTACCTCTCTTGCCTTTTTCTGCACCCCTCTTCCATTTTTCTGCACCTCTCTTGCCTGTTTCTGCATCACTCTTGCCTCTTTCTACACCTCTGTTGCTTCTTTCTGCAACTGTCTTGCTTCTTTCTGCACCTCTCTTGCTTCTTTCTGCACCTCTCTTCCTTCTTTCTTCACCCTTCTTTCCTCTTTCTGCACCTCTCTTGCCTTTTCCTGCACCTCTCTTGCCTCTTCCTGCTCTTCTTTTGCCTCTTTCTGCGCTTCCCTTGCCTCTTTCTGCATTTCTGTTGCTTTTTTCTGCACTTCTCTTGCCTCTTTCTGCACCCTTCTTGCCTCTTTCTGTACCTCTGTTGCTTCTTTCTGTACTTCTCTTACTTCCTTCTACACCTCTTTTGCTTCTTTCTGCACCTCTCTTGCTGTTTTCAGCATCTCTCTTGCTTCTTTCTGCACCCCTCTTGCCTCTTTCTGCACCCCCTTTCCTCTTTCTGGACCTCTCTTGCCTGTTTCTGCAATACTCTTGCCTCTTTCTGCAGTTCTCTTGCCTCCTTCTACACCTCTGTTGCTTCTTTCTGCACTTCTCTTACCTCTTTCTACACTTCTCTTGCCTCTTTCTGCACCTCACTTGCCTCTTTCTGCACCTCTCTTCCCTTTTTCTGCACCTGTCTTACCTGTTTCTGCAACTCTCTTGCTTCTTTCTGCACTTCTGTTGCCTCTTTCTGTGCCCCTCTTCCCTGTTTCTACACTTCACTTGCCCCTTTCCATACCTCTCTTGCTTCTTTCTGCAGTTCTCTTGCCTCTTTCTGCACCTCACTTGCTCTTTATGCACCTCTCTTGATTTTTTCTTCACCTCTCTTGTTTCTTTCTGCAACTCTCTTGTCTCTTTCATCACTTCTCTTGCTTCTTTCTATACCTCTGTTGCTTCTTTCAGCACATCTGTTGCCTCTTTCTGCATTTCTCTTGCCTGTTCCTGCACCTCTCTTGCCTCTTTCTGCACCTCTGTTGCCTCTTTCTGCACCCTGCTTGTTTCTTTCCGCAACCCTCTTGCCTCTTTCTACACCCCTCTTCCCTCTTTCTGTACCTCTCTTGACTCTTTCTGCACCTCTCTCGCCTTTTTCTACAGTTCTCTTGCCTATTTCTGCACCTCACTTGCTTCTTTCTCCACTTCCCCAGCTTCTTTCTCCTCCTCTCTTGCTTCTTTCTGCACCCCTTTTGCCTCTTTCTGCACCTCGGTTGCTTTTTTCTGCACTTTGCTTGCCTCTTTCTGCACCTCTCTTGCTTCTTTCTGCACCTCTATTCCCTCTTTCTTCACACCTCTTCCCTCTTTCTACACCTCTTTTGCCTGTTTCTGCACGTCTCTTGCCTCTTTCTGCACTTCTTTTGCCACTTTCTGCACTTCTCTTGCCTCTTTCTGCACTTCTGTTGCTTATTTTTGCACTTCTCTTGCCTGTTTCTGCACCTCTCTTTCCACCTTCTGTACCTCTGTTGCTTCTTTCTGCACCTTGCTTGTTTCTTTCTGCACCTCTCTTCCCTCTTTCTACACCCCTATTCCCTCTTTCTGTATCTCTCTTGCCTCTTTCTGCAGCCCTGTTCCCTCTTTCTTTACCTCTCCAACCTGTTTCTGCACCTCTCTTGCCTCTTTCTGCATTTCTCTTGCCTCTTTCTGAACCTCTATTGCCTCTTTCCGCACTTCTATTGCATCTTTCTGCACCCCTCTTGCCTTTTCTGCTCCTGTTGCTTCTTTCTGCACTTCTCTTGCTTCTTTCTGCACCACTCTTGCTGTTTTTCTGCACACCTTTTGCCTCTTTCTGGACTTTTCTTCCCTCCTTGTCTATGTCTCTTGCCTCTTTCTGCACCTCTGTTGGTTCTTTCTGCACTGCTCTTGGTTCTTTCTGCACCTCTCTTGCAACTTTCTGTATCCCTCTTGCCACTTTCTGCACCCCTCTTACCTCTTTCTGTACCTCTCTTACCAATTTCTGCTCCCCCTTCCCTTTTATGCACCTCTCTTGCCTGTTTCTGCAACTTTCTTGCCTCTTTCTGCAGTTCTCTAGCCTCTTTTTGCACCTCTGATGCTTCTTTCTGCACTTCTCTTGCCTCTTTCTGCACCCCTCTTGCCTCTTTCTGCACCTCTGTTGATTCTTTCTACACTGCTCTTCCTTCTCTCTGCACCTCTCTTGCAAATTTCTGAACCCCTCTTGCCTCTTTGTGCACCCCTCTAACCTCTTTCTGCACCTCTCTTGACCTATTTCTGCACCCCTCTTCCCTTTTTCTGCACCTCTTTTGCCTGTTTCTGGAACTCTTTTGCCTTTTGTTTGCAGTTCTCTTGCCTCTTTCGCCACCTCACTTGCTTCTTTCTCCACTTCCCCTGCTTCTTTCTCCTCATCTCTTGCTTCTTTCTGCACCCCTTTTGCCTCTTTCTGCACCTCTGTTGCTTCTTTCTGCACCTCACTTGCTTCTTTCTGAACCTCTATTCCCTCTTTCTTCACCCCTCTTCCCTCTTTCTACACTTCACTTGCCTTTTTCTGTACCTCTCTTGCTTCTTTCCACAGTTCTCTTGACTCTTTCTGCACCTCACTTGCTCTTTCTGGACCTCGCTTGCTTTTTTCTTCACCTCTCTTGTTTCTTTCTGCAACTCTCTTGTCTCTTTCATCACTTCTCTTGCTTCTTTCTACAACTCTGTTGCTTCTTTCAGCACTTCTCTTGCCTCTTTCTACACCCCTCTTGCCTCTTTCTGCACCTCTGTTGATTCTTTCTACACTGCTCTTGCTTCTTTCTGCACCTCTCTTACAAATTTCTGAACCACTCTTGCCTCTTTATGCACCCCTCTAACCTCTTTCTGCACCTCTCTTGACCTATTTCTGCACCCCTCTTCCCTTTTTCTGCACCTCTTTTGCCTGTTTCTGCAACTCTCTTGCCTTTTTCTGCAGTTCTCTTGCCTCTTTCTGCACCTCACTTGCTTCTCTCTCCACTTCCCCTGCTTCTTCCTCCTCCTCTCTTGCTTCTTTCTGCCCCCTTTTTGCCTCTTTCTGCACCTCTGTTGCTTTTTTCTGCACTTCTCTTGCTTTTTTCTGTACCTCTCTTGCTTCGATCTGCACCTCTATTCCCTCTTTCTTCACCCCTCTTCCCTCTTTCTACACCTCTTTTGCCTGTTTCTGAGCATCTCTTGCCTCTTTCTGCACTTCTTTTGCCACTTTCTGCACTTCTCTTACCTCTTTCTGCACTTCTGTTGCTTCTTTTCGCACTTCTCTTGCCTGTTTCTGTACCTCTCTTTCCTCTTTATGCACCTCTGTTGCTTCTTTCTGCACCTTGCTTGTTTCTTTCCGCACCTCTCTTGCCTCTTTATACACCCCTCTTCCCTCTTTCTGTACCTCTCTTGCCTCTTTCCGCACCTCTGTTGTTTCTTTCTGCACTGCTCTTGGTTCTTTCTGCACCTGTCTTTCAACTTTCTGTATCCCTCTTGCCACTTTCTGCACCCCTCTTACCTCTTTCTGCACCTCTCTTACCTATTTCTGCTCCCCCGTTCCCTTTTTCTGCACCTCTCTTGCCTGTTTCTGCAACTTTCTTGCCTCTTTCTGCAGTTCTCTAGCCTCTTTCTGCACCTCTGCTGCTTCTTTCTGCGCTTCTCTTGCCTCTTTCTGCACTCCTCTTGCCTCTTTCTGCACCTCTGTTGATTCTTTCTACACTGCTCTTGCTTCTTTCTGCACCTCTCTTGCAAATTTCTGAACCCCTCTTGCCTCTTTGTGCAGCCCTCTAACCTCTTTCTGCATCTCTCTTGACCTATTTATGCACCCCTCTTCCCTTTTTCTGCACCTCTTTTGCCTGTTTCTGGAACTCTCTTGCCTTTTGTTTGCAGTTCTCTTGCCTCTTTCGCCACCTCACTTGCTTCTTTCTCCACTTCCCCTGCTTCTTTCTCCTCCTCTCTTGCTTCTTTCTGCACCCCTTTTGCCTCTTTCTGCACCTCTGTTGCTTTTTTCTGCACTTCTCCTGCTTTTTTCTGCACTTCTCCTGCTTCTTTCTACACCTCTCTTGCTTCTTTCTGCACCTCTATTCTTTATTTTCTTCACCCCTCTTCCCTCTTTCTATACCTCTTTTGCCTGTTTCTGCTCATCTCTTGCCTCTTTCTGCACTTCTTTTGCCACTTTCTGCACTTTTCTTGCCTCTCTCTGCACTTCTGTTGCTTCTTTCTGCACCTCTCTTCCTTCTTTCTTCACCCCTCTTTCCTCTTTCTGCACCTCTGTTGCCTCTTTCTGTACTTCTTTCCACACCCATCTTCCCTCTTTCTGTACCTCTCTTGCCTCTTTCTGCAGCCCTGTTCCCTCTTTCTTTACCTCTCCAACCTGTTTCTGGACCTCTCTTGCCTCCTTCTGCACCTCTGTTGCTTCTTTCCGCACTTCTCTTGTTTCTTTCTGCACCCCTCTTGCCTTTTCTGCTCCTGTTGCTTCTTTCTGCACTTCTCTTGCTTCTTTCAGCACCACTCTTGCTTTTTTCTGCACACCTCTTGCCTATTTCTGGACCCTTCTTCCCTCTTTGTCTACCTCTCTTGCCTCTTTCTGCACCCCTCTTGCCTCTTTCTGCACCTCTGTTGGTTCTTTCTGCACTGCTCTTGGTTCTTTCTGCAACTCTCTTGCAACTTTCTGTACCCCTCTTGCCTCTTTCTGCACCTCTCTTACCTATTTCTGCATCTCTCTTACCTATTTTTGCTCCCCTCTTCCCTTTTTCTGCACCTCTCTTGCCTGTTTCTGCAACTTTCCTGCCTCTTTCTGCAGTTCTCTAGCCTCTTTCTGCACCTCTGCTGCTTCTTTCTGCACTTCTCTTGCCTCTTTCTGCACCCCTCTTGCCTTTTCTGCTCCTGCTGCTTCTTTCTGCACTTCTCTTGCTTCTTTCAGCACCACTCTTGCTTTTTTCTGCATACCTCTTGCCTATTTCGGGACCCTTCTTCCCTCTTTGTCTACCTCTCTTGCCTCTTTCTGCACCCCTCTTGCCTCTTTCTGCACCTCTGTTGATTCTTTCTATACTGCTCTACCTTCTTTCTGCACCTCTCTTGCAAATTTCTGAACCCCTCTTGCCACTTTGTGCACCCCTCTAACCTCTTTCTGCACCACTCTTGACCTATTTCTGCACCCCTCTTCCCTTTTACTGTACCTCTTTTGCCTGTTTCTGCAACTCTCTTGCCTTTTTCTGCAGCCCTGTTCCCTTTTTCTTTACCTCTCCAACCTGTTTCTGCACCTCTCTTGCCTTTCTGTATTTCTCTTGCCTCCTTCTGCACCTCTGTTGCTTCTTTCCACACTTCTCTTGCTTCTTTCTATACCCCTCTTGCCTTTTCTGCTCCTGTTGCTTCTTTCTGCACTTCTCTTGCTTCTTTCAGCACCACTCTTGCTTTTTTCTGCACACCTCTTGCCTATTTCTGGACCCTTCTTCCCTCTTTGTCTACCTCTCTTGCCTCGTTCTGCACCCCTCTTGCCTCTTTCTGCACCTCTGTTGGTTCTTTCTGCACTGCTCTTGGTTCTTTCTACACCTCTTTTGCAACTTTCTGTACCCCTCTTGCCTCTTTCTGCACCTCTCTTACCTCTTTCTGCACCTCTCTTACCTATTTCTGCTCCCCTCTTCCCTTTTTCTGCACCTCTCTTGCCTGTTTCTGCAACTTTCTTGCCTCTTTCTGCAGTTCTCTAGCCTCTTTCTGCACCTCTGCTGCTTCTTTCTGCACTTCTCTTGCCTTTTCTGCTCCTATTGCTTCTTTCTGCACTTCTCTTGCTTCTTTCAGCACCACTCTTGCTTTTTTCTGAACACCTCTTGCCTATTCCTGGACCCTTCTTCCCTCTTTGTCTACCTCTCTTGCCTCTTTCTGCACCCCTCTTTCCTCTTTCTGTACCTCTGTTGCCACTTTCTGCACTTCTTTCCACACCCCTCTTCCCTCTTTCTGTACCTCTCTTGCCTCTTTCTGCAGCCCTGTTCCCTCTTTCTTTACCTCTCCAACCTGTTTCTGCACCTCTCTTGCCTCTTTCTGTATTTTTCTTGCCTCCTTCTGCACCTCTGTTGCTTCTTTCCGCACTTCTCTTGCTTCTTTCTGCACCCTCTTGCCTTTTCTACTCCTATTGCTTCTTTCTGCACTTCTCTTGCTTCTTTCAGCACCACTCTTGCTTTTTCTGCACACCTCTTGCCTATTTCTGGACCCCTCTTCCCTCTTTGTCTACCTCTCTTGCCTCTTTCTGCACCCCTCTTGCCTCTTTCTGCACCTCTGTTAGTTCTTTCTGCACTGCTCTTGGTTCTTTCTGCACCTCTCTTGCAACTTTCTGTACCCCTCTTGCCTCTTTCTGCACCTCTCTTACCTATTTCTGCACCTCTCTTACCTATTTTTGCTCCCCTTCATCCCTTTTTCTGCACCTCTCTTGCCTGTTTCCTCAACTGTCCTGCCTCTTTCTGCTGTTCTCTAGCCTCTTTCTGCACCTCTGCTGCTTCTTTCTGCACTTCTCTTGCCTCTTTCTGCACCCCTCTTGCCTTTTCTGCTCCTGCTGCTTCTTTCTGCACTTCTCTTGCTTCTTTCAGCACCACTCTTGTTTTTTTCTGCATACCTCTTACCTATTTCGGGACCCTTCTTCCCTCTTTGTCTACCTCTCTTGCCTCTTTCTGCACCCTCTTGCCTCTTTCTGCACCTCTGTTGATTCTTTCTATACTGCTCTTGCTTCTTTCTGCACCTCTCTTGCAAATTTCTGAACCCCTCTTGCCACTTTGTGCACCCCTCTAACCTCTTTCTGCACCACTCTTGACCTATTTCTGCACCCCTCTTCCCTTCTTCTGCACCTCTTTTGCCTGTTTCTGCAACTCTCTTGCCTTTTTCTGCAGCCCTGTTCCCTTTTTCTTTACCTCTCCAACCTGTTTCTGCACCTCTCTTGCCTTTCTGTATTTCTCTTGCCTCTTTCTGCACTTCTCTTGCCTGTTTCTGCACTTCTCTTGCCTCTTTCGGCATCTCTGTTGTTTCTTTCTGCATTTCTCTTGCCTCTTTCTGCACCCCTCTTGCCTCTTTCTGCAGATCTCTTACCTCTTTTTGCACTCTTGTTCCAGCTTTGTGCACCTCTCCTTCCTCATTCTGTACCTCTTTTGCCTCTTTCTGCAGTTCTCTAGCCGCTTTCTGCACCTCTTTTGCTTCTTTCTGCACTTCTCTTGCTTCTTTCTGCACCCCTCTTGCCTCTTTCTGCACCTCTGTTGATTCTTTCTATACTGCTCTTCCTTCTTTCTGCACCTCTCTTGCAAATTTCTGAACCCCTCTTGCCACTTTTTGCACCCCTCTAACCTCTTTCTGCACCACTCTTGACCTATTTGTGCACCCCTCTTCCCTTTTACTGCACCTCTTTTGCCTGTTTCTGCAACTCTCTTGCCTTTTTCTGCAGCCCTGTTCCCTTTTTCTTTACCTCTCCAACCTGTTTCTGCACCTGTCTTGCCTTTCTGTATTTCTCTTGCCTCCTTCTGCACCTCTGTTGCTTCTTTCCACACTTCTCTTGCTTCTTTCTATACCCCTCTTGCCTTTTCTGCTCCTGTTGCTTCTTTCTGCACTTCTCTTGCTTCTTTCAGCACCACTCTTGCTTTTTTCTGCACACCTCATGCCTATTTCTGGACCCTTCTTCCCTCTTTGTCTACCTCTCTTGCCTCATTCTGCACCCCTCTTGCCTCTTTCTGCACCTCTGTTGGTTCTTTCTGCACTGCTCTTGCTTCTTTCTGCACCTCTCTTGCAACTTTCTGTACCCCTCTTGCCTCTTTCTGCACCTCTCTTACCTCTTTCTGCACCTCTCTTACCTATTTCTGCTCCCCTCTTCCCTTTTTCTGCACCTCTCTTGCCTGTTTCTGCAACTTTCTTGCCTCTTTCTGCAGTTCTCTAGCCTCTTTCTGCACCTCTGCTGCTTCTTTCTGCACTTCTCTTGCCTTTTCTGCTCCTATTGCTTCTTTCTGCACTTCTCTTGCTTCTTTCAGCACCACTCTTGCTTTTTTCTGAACACCTCTTGCCTATTCCTGGACCCTTCTTCCCTCTTTGTCTACCTCTCTTGCCTCTTTCTGCACCCCTCTTTCCTCTTTCTGCACCTCTGTTGCCACTTTCTGCACTTCTTTCCACACCCCTCTTCCCTCTTTCTGTACCTCTCTTGCCTCTTTCTGCAGCCCTGTTCCCTCTTTCTTTACCTCTCCAACCTGTTTCTGCACCTCTCTTGCCTCTTTCTGTATTTTTCTTGCCTCCTTCTGCACCTCTGTTGCTTCTTTCCGCACTTCTCTTGCTTCTTTCTGCACCCCTCTTGCCTTTTCTACTCCTATTGCTTCTTTCTGCACTTCTCTTGCTTCTTTCAGCACCACTCTTGCTTTTTTCTGCACACCTCTTGCCTATTTCTGGACCCCTCTTCCCTCTTTGTCTACCTCTCTTGCCTCTTTCTGCACCCCTCTTGCCTCTTTCTGCACCTCTGTTGGTTCTTTCTGCACTGCTCTTGGTTCTTTCTGCACCTCTCTTGCAACTTTCTGTACCCCTCTTGCCTCTTTCTGCACCTCTCTTACCTATTTCTGCACCTCTCTTACCTATTTTTGCTCCCCTTCTTCCCTTTTTCTGCACCTCTCTTGCCTGTTTCTGCAACTTTCCTGCCTCTTTCTGCTGTTCTCTAGCCTCTTTCTGCACCTCTGCTGCTTCTTTCTGCACTTCTCTTTCCTCTTTCTGCAACCCTCTTGCCTTTTCTGCTCCTGCTGCTTCTTTCTGCACTTCTCTTGCTTCTTTCAGCACCACTCTTGTTTTTTTCTGCATACCTCTTACCTATTTTGGGACCCTTCTTCCCTCTTTGTCTACCTCTCTTGCCTCTTTCTGCACCCCTCTTGCCTCTTTCTGCACCTCTGTTGATTCTTTCTATACTGCTCTTGCTTCTTTCTGCACCTCTCTTGCAAATTTCTGAACCCCTCTTGCCACTTTGTGCACCCCTCTAACCTCTTTCTGCACCACTCTTGACCTATTTCTGCACCCCTCTTCCCTTCTTCTGCACCTCTTTTGCCTGTTTCTGCAACTCTCTTGCCTTTTTCTGCAGCCCTGTTCCCTTTTCTTTACCTCTCCAACCTGTTTCTGCACCTCTCTTGCCTTTCTGTATTTCTCTTGCCTCTTTCTGCACTTCTCTTGCCTGTTTCTGCACTTCTCTTGCCTCTTTCGGCATCTCTGTTGTTTCTTTCTGCATTTCTCTTGCCTTTTTCTGCACCCCTCTTGCCTCTTTCTGCAGATCTCTTACCTCTTTTGCACTCTTGTTCCAGCTTTGTGCACCTCTCCTTCCTCATTCTGTACCTCTTTGCCTCTTTCTGCAGTTCTCTAGCCGCTTTCTGCACCTCTTTTGCTTCTTTCTGCACTTCTCTTGCCTCTTTCTGCACCTCTGTTGATTCTTTCTGCACTGCTCTTGCTTCTCTCTGTACTTCTCTTGCACATTTCTGCACCCCTCTTGCCTCTTTCTACACCTCTGTTGATTCTTCCTACACTACTCTTGCTTCTTTCTGCACCATTCTTGCAAATTTATGCACCCCTCTTGCCTCTTTGGGAACCCCTCTTATCTCTTTCTGCACCTCTCTTGCCTCTTTCTGCATTTCTGTTGCTTCTTTCTGCACTTCTCTTGCCTCTTTCTGCACCCCTCTTGCCTCTTTCTGCACCTCTGCTGCTTCTTTCTGCATTTCTCTTACTTTGTTCTGCACCTTTATTGCTTCTTCCTGCATCTCTATTGCTTCTTTTTTCACCCCTCTTGCCCCTTTCTGCACCCCTACTTCCTCTTTCTCCACCTCTCTTGCCTCTTTCTGCACCTCTCTTGCCTCTTTCTGCAGTTCTCTAGCCTCTTTCTGCACTTCTGTTGCTTCTTTCTGCACTTCTCTTGCCTCTTTCTGCACCCCTCATGCCTCTCTCTGCAGCTCCATTGGTTCTTTCTGCACTTCTCATGCTTTTTTCCACATCTCTCTTGCTTCTTTTTGCACCCTCTTGCCTCTTTCTGCACCCTTCTTTCCTCCTTCTTGACCTCTCTTGACTGTTTCTGCAACTCTCTTCCCTCTTTCTGCAGTTCTCCTGCCTCCTTCTGCATCTCTCTTGCTTCTTTCTGCATCCCTCTTGCCTCTTTCTGCACCCTTCTGTGCTCTTTCTGGACCTCTCTTGCTTGTTTATGCAACTCTCTTGAGTCTTTCTGCAGTTCTCGTGGCCCCTTCTGCAACTTTGTTGCTTCTTTCTGCACTTCTCTTGCCTCGTTCTGCACCCCTCTTGCCTGTTTCTGTACCTCACTTGCCTATTTCTGCAACTCTCTTGCCTCTTACTGCATTTCTCTTGCCTCTTTCTACACATCACTTGCCTCTTTATGCACTTCTCTTGCTTTCTTCTGCACCTCTCCTGTTTCTATCTGCAACTCTCTTGTCTCTTTCATCACTTCTCTTCCATCTTTCTACACCTCTGTTGCTTCTTCCAGTACTTCTCTTGCCTCTTTGTGTACTTCTCTTGCCTGTTTCTGCACCTCTCTTGCCTCTTTCTATACCTCAGTTGCCTCTTTCTGTACCTCACTTGCTGCTGTCTGCACCCCTCTTGCCTCTTTCTGCACCCCTCTTTCTGTACCTCTGTTGCCTCTTTCTGCACTGCTGTTCCTTCTTTCTGCACCTCTCTGGCCTCTTTATGCACTTCTCTTTCCTCTTTCTGCACCTCTGTTGCTTCTTTCTGCACTTCTCTTGCCTCTTTCTGCATCTCTGTTGCTTCTTTCTGCACTTCTCTTACTTCTTTCTGCACCTCTCTTGCCTCTTTCTGCACATCTGTTGCTTCTTTCTGCAGTTCTCTTGCCTCTTTCTGCACCTCTCTTGCCTCTTTTGCACCCCTCTTCCCTCTTTCTGCACTTCTCTTTCTTTTTCCGCATCTCTCTTGCTTCTCTCTCCACCCCTCTTGCCCCTTTCTGCACCCCTCTTCCCTCTTTCTCCACCTCTCTTGCCTCTTTCTGCACCTCTCTTGCCTCTTTCTGCAGTTCTCTTGCCTCTTTCTCCACTTATTTTGCTTCTTTCTGCAGTTCTCTTGTTTCTTTCTGCACCCCTCTTGCCTCTTTCTGCACCCCCTCTTCCCTCTTTCTGCACTTCTCTTTCTTTTTTCCGCATCTCTCTTGCTTCTTTCTGTACCCCTCTTGCCTCTTTCTGCACCTCTCTTTCCTCTTTCTTGACCTCTCTTGACTGTTTCTGCAACTCTCTTCCCTCTTTCTGCAGTAATCCTGCCTCCTTCTGCATCTCTCTTGCTTCTTTCTACACCCCTTTTGCCTCTTTCTGCACCCTTCTTTGCTCTTTCTGGATCTCTCTTGCTTGTTTCTGCAACTCTCTTGAGTCTTTCTGCAGTTCTCGTGGCCCCATCTGCAACTGTGTTGCTTCTTTCTGCACTTCTATTGCCTGCACCCCTCTTGCCTGTTTCTGTACCTCACTTGCCTATTTATGCAACTCTCTTGCCTCTTTCTGCATTTCTCTTGCCTCTTTCTACACATCACTTGCCTCTTTATGCACTTCTCTTGCTTTCTTCTGCACCTCTCCTGTTTCTATCTGCAACTCTCTTGTCTCTTTCATCACTTCTCTTCCTTCTTTCTACACCTCTGTTGCTTCTTCCAGTACTTCTCTTGCCTCTTTGTGTACTTCTCTTGCCTGTTTCTGTACCTCTCTTGCCTCTTTCTATACCTCGGTTGCCTCTTACTGCACCTCACTTGCTTCTGTCCGCACCCCTCTTGCCTCTTTCTGCACCCCTCTTTCTGTACCTCTGTTGCCTCTTTCTGCACTGCTGTTCCTTCTTTCTGCACCTCTCTGGCCTCTTTATGCACTTCTATTTCCTCTTTCTGCACCTCTGTTGCTTCTTTCTGCACTTCTCTTGCCTCTTTCTGCATCTCTGTTGCTTCTTTCTGCACTTCTCTTACTTCTTTCTGCACCTCTCTTGCCTCTTTCTGCATCTCTGTTGCTTATTATTGCACTTCTCTTACTTCTTTCTGCACCTCTCTTGTTTCTTTCTGCACCTCTCTTGCCTCTTTCTGCACTTCTGTTGCTTCTTTCTGCAGTTCTCTTGCCTCTTTCTGCACCTCTCTTGCCTCTTTTTGCACCCCTCTTCCCTCTTTCTGAACTTCTCTTTCTTTTTTCCGCATCTCTCTTGCTTCTCGCTCCATCCCTCTTGCCCCTTTCTGCACCCCTCTTCCCTCTTTCTCCACCTCTCTTGCCTCTTTCTGCACCTCTCTTGCCTCTTTCTCCACTTCTTTTGCTTCTTTCTGCAGTTCTCTTCTTTCTTTCTGCACCCCTCTTGCATCTTTCTGCACCCCTCTTCCCTCTTTCTGCACTTCTCTTTCTTTTTTCCGCATCTCTCTTGCTTCTTTCTGCACCCCTCTTGCCTCTTTCTGCACCTCTCTTTCCTCTTTCTGGACCTCTCTTACCTGTTTCTGCAACTCTCTTGGCTCTTTCTGCAGTTCTCTTGCCTCCTTCTGCAGCTCTGTTGCTTCTTTCTGCACTTCTCTTGCCTCTTTATGCAGTTCTCTTGCCTCTTTCTACACCTCACTTGCCTCTTTCTGTACCCCTTTAACCTTTTTCTGCACCTCTTTTGCCTGTTTCTGCAACTCTCTTGCCTATTTCTGCAGTACTCTTGCATCTTTCTGCACCTCACTTGCTTCTTTCTGCATTTCTGTTGCTTCTTTTTGCACCCCTCTTACCTCTTTCTGCACTCCTCTTCCCTCTTTCTCAACTTCTCTTGCCTCTTACTACACCTCTCTTGCCTCTTTCTGCAGATCTCTTGCCTCTTTCTGCACTTCTTTTGCCTCTTTCTGCAGTTCTCTAGCCTCTTTATGCACTTCTTTTGCTTCTTTCTGCACTTCTCTTGCCTCTTTCTGCACTCCTCTTGCCTCTTTCTGCACCCCTCTTGCCTCTTTCTGCACCCCTCTCACCTCTTTCTGCACCTCTCATGCCTATTTCTGCACCCTCTTCCCTTTTTCTGCACCTCTTTTAGCTGTTTCTGCAACTCTCTAGCTTCTTTCTGCATTTCTCTTGCCTCTTTCTGCACTTCTCTTGCCTCTTTCTGCAGTTCTCTTGCCAATTTCTGCACATCTTTTGCTTCTTTCTGTACTTCTCGTGCCTCTTTCTGCACCCTTCTTGCCTCTTTCTGCACCTCTGTTGCTTCTTTCTGCACTTCTCTTGCCTATTTCTGCACCCCTCTTGCCTCTTTCTGCACCTCTGTTGATTCTTTCTACACCACTCTTGCTTCTTCCTGCACCTCTCTTGCAAATGTATGCACCCTTCTTCCCTCTTTGTGCACCCCTCATCTCTTTCTGCACCTCTCTTGCCTCTTTCTGCATTTCTGTTGCTCCTTTCTGCAGTTCTCTTGCCTCTTTCTGCACCTCTCTTGACTCTTTTTGCACCCCTCTTCCCTCTTTCTGCACTTCTCTTTCTTTTTCCGCATATCTCTTGCTTCTCTCTCCACCCCCTTGCCCCTTTCTGTACCCCTCTTCCCTCTTTCTCCACCTCTCTTGCATCTTTCTGCACCTCTGTTGCTTCTTTCTGAACTTCTCTTGCCTCTTTATGCAGTTCTCTTGCCTCTTTCTACACAACACTTGCCTCTTTCTGTACCCCTCTTCCCTTTTTCTGCACCTCTTTTGCCTGTTTCTGCAACTCTCTTGCCTATTTCTGCAGTACTCTTGCATCTTTCTGCACCTCACTTGCTTCTTTCTGCATTTCTGTTGCTTCTTTTTGCACCCCTCTTACCTCTTTCTGCACTCCTCTTCCCTCTTTCTCAACTTCTCTTGCCTCTTACTACACCTCTCTTGCCTCTTTCTGCAGATCTCTTGCCTCTTTCTGCACTTCTTTTGCCTCTTTCTGCAGTTCTCTAGCCTCTTTATGCACTTCTTTTGCTTCTTTCTGCACTTCTCTTGCCTCTTTCTGCACTCCTCTTGCCTCTTTCTGCACCCCTCTTGCCTCTTTCTGCACCCCTCTCACCTCTTTCTGCACCTCTCATGCCTATTTCTGCACCCCTCTTCCCTTTTTCTGCACCTCTTTTAGCTGTTTCTGCAACTCTCTAGCTTCTTTCTGCATTTCTCTTGCCTCTTTCTGCACTTCTCTTGCCTCTTTCTGCAGTTCTCTTGCCAATTTCTGCACATCTTTTGCTTCTTTCTGTACTTCTCGTGCCTCTTTCTGCACCCTTCTTGCCTCTTTCTGCACCTCTGTTGCTTCTTTCTGCACTTCTCTTGCCTATTTCTGCACCCCTCTTGCCTCTTTCTGCACCTCTGTTGATTCTTTCTACACCACTCTTGCTTCTTCCTGCACCTCTCTTGCAAATGTATGCACCCTTCTTCCCTCTTTGTGCACCCTCATCTCTTTCTGCACCTCTCTTGCCTCTTTCTGCATTTCTGTTGCTCCTTTCTGCAGTTCTCTTGCCTCTTTCTGCACCTCTCTTGACTCTTTTTGCACCCCTCTTCCCTCTTTCTGCACTTCTCTTTCTTTTCCGCATATCTCTTGCTTCTCTCTCCACCCCTTGCCCTTTCTGTACCCCTCTTCCCTCTTTCTCCACCTCTCTTGCATCTTTCTGCACCTCTGTTGCTTCTTTCTGAACTTCTCTTGCCTCTTTATGCAGTTCTCTTGCCTCTTTCTACACAACACTTGCCTCTTTCTGTACCCCTCTTCCCTTTTTCTGCACCTCTTTTGCCTGTTTCTGCAACTCTCTTGCCTATTTCTGCAGTTCTCTTGCCTCTTTCTGCAACTCACTTGCTTCTTTCTGCATTTCTGTTGCTTCTTTTTGCACCCCTCTTACCTCTTTCTGCACTCCTCTTCCCTCTTTCTCCACTTCTCTTGCCTCTTACTACAGCTCTCTTGCCTCTTTCTGCAGATCTCTAGCCTCTTTCTGCACTCTTCTTCCCTCTTTGTGTACCTCTCCTACCTCTTTCTGCACTTCTTTTGCTCTTTCTGCAGTTCTCTAGCCTCTTTATGCACCTCTTTTGCTTCTTTCTGTACTTCTCTTGCCTCTTTCTGCAGTCCTCTTGCCTCTTTCTGCACCCCTTTCACCTCTTTCTGCACCTCTCCTACCTCTTTCTGCATTCCTCTGCCCTCTTTCTGCAGTTCTCTTGTCTCTTTCTGCACCCCTCTTGCCTCTTTCTGCACCCCTCTTCCCTCTTTCTGCACTTCTCTTTCTTTTTTCCGCATCTCTCTTGCTTCTTTCTGCACCCCTCTTGCCTCTTTCTGCACCTCTCTTTCCTCTTTCTGGACCTCTCTTGCCTGTTTCTGCAACTCTCTTGCCTCTTTCTGCAGTACTCTTGCCTCTTTCTGCACCTCTCTTGCCTCTTTCTGCAGTTCTCTTGCCAATTTCTGCACATCTTTTGCTTCTTTCTGCACTTCTCGTGCCTCTTTCTGCACCCCTCTTGCCTCTTTCTGCACCTCTGTTGCTTCTTTCTGCACTTCTCTTGCCTATTTCTGCACCCCTCTTGCCTCTTTCTGCACCTCTGTTGATTCTTTCTACACTACTCTTGCTTCTTCCTGCACCTCTCTTGCAAATGTATGCACCCTTCTTCCCTCTTTATGCACCCCTCTTATCTCTTTCTGCACCTCTCTTGCCTATTTCTGCACCCTCTTCCCTTTCTCTGCATCTCTTTTGCCTTTTTCTGCAACTCTCTTGCCTTTTCTGCAGTTCTATTGCTTCTGTCCGCATCCCTCGTGCCTCTTTCTGCACCCCTCTTTCTGTACCTCTGTTGCCTCTTTCTGTACTGCTGCTCCTTCTTTCTGCACCTCTCTTGCCTCTTTCTGCAAATCTCTGGCCTCTTTCTGCACTTCTCTTCCCTCTTTCTGCACCACAGTTGCTTTCTTCTGCACTTATCTTGCCTCTTTCTGCATCTCTGTTGCTTCTTTCTGCACTTCTCTTACTTCTTTCTGCACCTCTATTGCTTCATTCCGCATCTCTGTCGCTTCTGTGTGCACCCCTCTTGCCCCTTTCTGCACCCCTCTTCCCTCTTTCTCCACCTCTCTTGCCTCTTTCTGCACCTCTCTTGCCTCTTACTGCGGTTCTCTTGCATCTTTCTCCACTTCTGTTGCTTCTTTCTGCAGTTCTCTTGCTTCTTTCTGCAGTTCTCTTGCTCTTTCTGCACCCCTCTTGCCTCTTTCAGCACATCTCTTTCTTTTTTCTGCATCTCTCTTGCTTATTTCTACACCCCTCTTTCCTCTTTCTGGACCTCTTGTGCCTGTTTCTGCAACTCTCTTGCCTCTTTCTGCAGTTCTCTTGCCTCCTTCTGCAGCTCTGTTGCTTCTTTCTGCATTTCTCTTGTCTCTTTCTGCAGCTCTCTTGCCTCTTTCTACAACTCACTTGCCTCTTCCCGCACCCCTCTTCCCTTTTTCTGCACCTCTTTTGCCTGTTTCTACAACTCTCTTGTCTATTTCTGCAGTTCTCTTGCCTCTTTCTGCACCTCACTTGCTTCTTTCTGCATTCCTGTTGCTTCTTTTTGCACCCCTCTTGCCTCTTTCTGCATTCCTCTGCCCTCTTTCCCCACTTCTCTTTCCTCTTTCTGTACCTCTCTTGCCTCTTTCTGCAGATCTCTTACCTCTTTTTGCACTCTTCTTCCAATTTGTGCGCCTCTTCTTCCTCGTTCTGTATCTCTTTTGCCTCTTTCTGCAGTTCTCTATCCGTTTTCTGCACCTCTTTTGCTTCTTTCTGCACTTCTCTTGCCTCTTTCTGCACCCCTCTTGCCTCTTTCTGCACCTCTGTTGATTCTTTCTGCACTGCTCTTGCTTCTCTCTGTACCTCTCTTGCAAATGTCTGCACCCCTCTTGCCTCTTTCTGCACCTCTGTTGATTCTTCCTACATTACTCTTGCTTCTTTCTGCACCATTCTTGCAAATGTATGCACCCCTCTTGCCTCTTTGTGCACCCCTCTTATCTCTTTCTGCACCTCTCTTGCCTCTTTCCACATTTCTGTTGCTTCTTTTTGCACTTTTCTTGTCTCTTTCTGCACCCCTCTTGCCTCTTTCTGCACCTCTGCTGCTTCTTTCTGCACTTCTCTTACTTTGTTCTGCACCTCTATTGCTTCTTTCTGCATCTCTATTGCTTCTTTTTTTACCCCTCTTGCCCATTTCTGCACCCAAACTCCCTCTTTCTCCACCTCTCTTGCCTCTTTCTGCACCTCCCTTGCCTCTTTCTGCAGTTCTCTTGCCTCTTTCTCCACTTCTTTTGCTTCTTTCTGCAGTTCTCTTGTCTCTTTCTGCACCCCTCTTGCCTCTTTCTGCACCCCTCTTCCCTCTTTCTGCACTTCTCTTTCTTTTTTCCGCATCTCTCTTGCTTCTTTCTGCACCCCTCTTGCCTCTTTCTGCACCTCTCTTTCCTCTTTCTGGACCTCTCTTACCTGTTTCTGCAACTCTCTTGCCTCTTTCTGCAGTTCTCTTACCTCCTTCTGTAACTCTGTTGCTTCTTTCTGCACTTCTCTTGCCTCTTTATGCAGTTCTCTTGCCTCTTTCTACACATCACTTGCCTCTTCCTGTACCCCTCTTCCCTTATTCTGCACCTCTTTTGCCTGTTCCTGCAACTCTCTTGCCTATTTCTGCAGTTCTCTTGCCTCTTTCTGCACCTCACTTGCTTCTTTCTGCATTTCTGTTGCTTCTTTTTGCACCCCTCTTACCTCTTTCTGCACTCCTCTTCCCTCTTTCTCCACTTCTCTTGCCTCTTACTACACCTCTCTTGCGTCTTTCTGCAGATCTCTAGCCTCTTTCTGCACTCTTCTTCCCTCTTTGTGTACCTCTCCTACCTCTTTCTGCACTTCTTTTGCCTCTTTCTGCAGTTCTCTAGCCACTTTATGCACCTCTTTTGCTTCTTTCTGCACTTCTCTTGCCTCTTTCTGCACTCCTCTTGCCTCTTTCTGCACCCCTCTTGCATCTTTCTGCACCCCTTTCACCTCTTTCTGTACCTCACTTGCCTATTTCTGCACCCCTCTTCCCTTTTTCTGCACCTCTTTTGTCTGTTTCTGCAACTCTCTAGATTCTTTCTGCAGTTCTCTTGCCTCTTTCTGCACCTCTCTTGCCTCTTTCTGCAGTTCTCTTGCCAATTTCTGCACATCTTTTGCTTCTTTCTGCACTTCTTGTGGCTCTTTCTGCACACCTCTTGCCTCTTTTTGCACCTCTGTTGCTTCTTTCTACACTTCTCTTGCCTATTTCTGCACCCCTCTTGCCTCTTTCTGCACCTCTGTTGATTCTTTCTACACTACTCTTGCTTCTTCCTGCACCTCTCTTGCAAATTTATGCACCCTTCTTCCCTCTTTATGCACCCCTCTTATCTCTTTCTGCACCTCTCTTGTCTATTTCTGCACCCTCTTCCCTTTCTCTGCATCTCTTTTGCCTTTTTCTGCAACTCTCTTGCCTTTTCTGCAGTTCTATTGCTTCTGTCCGCATCCCTCGTGCTTCTTTCTGCACCCCTCTTTCTGTACCTCTGTTGCCTCTTTCTGTACTGCTGCTCCTTCTTTCTGCACCTCTCTTGCCTCTTTCTGCACCTCTCTGGCCTCTTTCTGCACTTCTCTTCCCTCTTTCTGCACCTCAGTTGCTTCCTTCTGCATTTATCTTGCCTCTTTCTGCATCTCTGTTGCTTCTTTCTGCACTTCTCTTACTTCTTTCTGCACCTCTATTGCTTCATTCCGCATCTCTGTCGCTTCTTTGTGCACCCCTCTTGCCCCTTTCTGCACCCCTCTTCCCTCTTTCTCCACCTCTCTTGCCTCTTTCTGCACCTCTCTTGCCTCTTTCTGCAGTTCTCTTGCCTCTTTCTCCTCTTCTGTTGCTTCTTTCTGCAGTTCTCTTGCTTCTTTCTGCACCCCTCTTGCCTCTTTCTGCACCCCTCTTGCCTCTTTCTGCACATCTCTTTCTTTTTCTGCATCTCTCTTGCTTCTTTCTGTACCCCTCTTTCCTGTTTCTGGACCTCTTTTGCCTGTTTCTGCAACTCTCTTGCCTCTTTCTGCAGTTCTCTTGCCTCCTTCTGTAGCTCTGTTGCTTCTTTCTACACTTCTCTTGCCTCTTTCTGCAGCTATCTTGCCTCTTTCTACAACTCACTTGCCTCTTTCTGCACCCCTCTTCCCTTTTTCTGCACCTCTTTTGCCTGTTTCTACAACTCTCTTGTCTAATTCTGCAGTTCTCTTGACTCTTTCTGCACCTCACTTGCTTCTTTGTGCATTTCTGTTGCTTCTTTTTGAACCCCTCTTGCCTCTTTCTGCACCTCTGTTGATTCTTTCTGCACTGCTCTTGCTTCTCTCTTGTCTAATTCTGCAGTTCTCTTGCCTCTTTCTGCACCTCAATTGCTTCTTTCTGCATTTCTGTTGCTTCTTTCTGTACCTCTCTTGCCTCTTTCTGCAGATCTCTTACCTCTTTTTGCACTCTTCTTCTAATTTGTGCGCCTCTCCTTCCTCGTTCTGTACCTCTTTTGCCTCTTTCTGCAATTCTCTAGCTGCTTTCTGCACCTCTTTTGCTTCTTTCTGCACTTCTCTTGCCTCTTTCTGCACCCCTCTTGCCTCTTTCTGCACCTCTGTTGATTCTTCCTACACTACTCTTGCTTCTTTCTGCACCATTCTTGCAAATTTATGCACCCCTCTTGCCTCTTTGTGCACCCCTCTTATCTCTGTCTGCACCTCTCTTGCCTCTTTCCGCATTTCTGTTGCTTCTTTTTGCACTTCTCTTGTCTCTTTATGCACCCCTCTTGCCTCTTTCTGCGCCTCTGCTGCTTCTTTCTGCACTTCTCTTACTTTGTTCTGCACCTCTATTGCTTCTTTTTGCATCTCTATTGTTTCTTTTTTCACCCCTCTTGCCCCTTTCTGCACCCCTGTGAGAAGTTGGCCTGGTATATGCTGTCCACTAGTTATAGTGGGCACCTTGTACCAGTCCAAACAACCCCTTATGGAGATAGGTTAAAGACAACCTTTATTGAAAGCTATCCTAGTGGTAGCTATGGAGAGCAGCCTTCAGGCCAAGTCTTGAAGGAATGTAAAGCAGCTTGTTTTACCAGTCTATAATCTGTTGAGTGACCAAATGAAAGAGGACCACACCAGGTATATATATTAAATATATGTATTTAGTCTTAAACACACCGCTCTAGTCTCTTTATGAGGCTAGAGTTCAAAGTACATAGTTTACAAGTCAAATATCAACAGTAATAGCACAAATACATGTTTGAGCCCTAGGGGCGTACCAAACCATATACCAAAAAAGTGGTATAAGAACCACGACTGAGCTTGACACAAGGCCTAGAGCCTGTAGAAGTGCTTGGACCACAAGGAACCACCCAAGGTAGTGACACAGGGGACCCACGGTGGACGCGTGCAGTGTGGGAACACAGCTGCGAATCACCGTTAACTTCTATGGGGAAAGTCGCAGTTGGAGTTTTAAAAGAAAAGGACACTTAGAGGAGGACTTGGAGCAAACCCCTTTAGAACTAGGCAGTTCTAGAGTCAATACCCATGGGAGCACCGGAGTACTCAAGTTACCTCACCCAGGGAAGCCGGGTGCATAGGTGTCTTTTGGCGTCGGGTTTCGTCGTCGTTTTCAATGGCGATCTGCTGCAAAGTGCTGCTGGCGGCCAAGTCGAAAGTGTCCGGGTGGATCCAAGGGTGGATCATAGATCTGAAGGATCTGAAAGCAGAGGGGACAGAGTCTGGGTCACTAGCCAGTGACCAGGAAGGCGATGAGCAGATGCCCACCGATGTCGGGTGCTTCAGGTTGGTTGACAGTCGTCTTGACTCTTCAGCCACGAGGTCCAGGAGGCGGCGACGACTGTCTGTCGAATGCTGGGGTGTCGGCGACCGGATTGGACCCAACAAGCCTTGGCAACGGCAAGACACGTGGAAACAAAGAAAGGACATTGATGCAAACCAGCAAGGTCTGAGGGACTCACCCAGCAAAGGTAAGTCAGGGCACATCTGGAGCAACCAGAAAAGCCCAAACAGAAGAAGAGTTGCCTTCAGGAAGACCCACTAGCCAATGGACTAGAGATTGCGAAGGAGCCTCGAGTAGACGCACTTGGAGCTGGCTCACAGGACACTCGTGGAGTGGAGGCCAGTGATCTTCGGTGCAGTCGGTGCTGGAGGCGGGGGCTACTCGGAGCCCAAAGCACAACTTTGAGGAAGACCAGGAAGATGATGCACTTGCAAAAGTTCTCAGTGTCCAGGGGTCACAGTTCCACATTACCCATGACAGCTACGTGCCTCAGCTTCACTGGGGTCTCAAGGCAGCCTCAAGGAAGTCTAGAAATCTACCTCTGGTGATGCAAAGACTTCGGTGTCCGGCGGGAGCTTCAGCGATCCAGACCAAACAGTTGCTTCTTAGGTGCCTGCCAAGCAGGGGAGTCACTCCTTGACCCCAAGGGAGATTCTTCAGTCCTCTAATCTTGAAGTAGAGCGTCGAAGGTCCAGGACTCAGCTTCAGAGTTTCGTCCAGGGTAATCTAAAGTCCTAAGGACTGGGGTCCCATACTTATACTAAGTTAGGGGGTTGGACATACTCTGGGGACCCACCTATGGGAGCGTCAGGGAAGAGGGGTGGTTACACCCATTCCCTTTGTCCAGTTTCACACCAGAGCAGGGGCAGGTAGCCCCTGCAACCGGTTTGAACTGGACTATGCACAGGGACACCAAATGTGCCCCCAGTGCAGGACTTCAAAGCACCAGAGAGTGCTCCCGCCCAGCCCCAATACACACTATCCTGTCTGGGGAGGTGGTTACACCTCCCTGCGACAGGAAACCTATTGTCCAGGCCTCCCCTGCTGGAGTTTCGGTCAGCAGCAGGAGCCCAGACCCGTGTCTGTGGCAGCGGCATCCATTTTGTGATGCCAGGGCTCTGAAAAGTTTATACCGGGTATGCCGGTGTGTACATGTCTCTCCCTCTAGAAAGGTGGAATGCTACCCCCGCCACCAGGACTGGCGGGGGGTAGTATTCCAAGGTGTTTGACACCAAACACTACATGTTTTGGTGCAGCCAGTCCAAAGTTAGCATTCTACCGCGAGGATATAATGCACTTAAGAGTATATGGTCAGTCTGTACCACAAACAGCACCAGAGGATTGACTCCGAACGCTACAGAGGGGCTCTGCTCATGCAGGGTGTGAGAAGTTGGCCTGGTATATGCTGTTCACTAATTAAAGTGGACACATTGCACCAGTACAATTCGACTCTTATGGTAGATAGGTTTAAGACAACCTTTAAAGAAAGCTATCCTAGTGGTAGCTGTGGAGAGCAGCCTTCAGGCTAAGTCTTGAAGGAATGTAAAGCAGCTTGTTTTACCACACAATCTCTTGAATCACCAAATGAAAAGACACCACACAGGTATATATATCAAATATATATGTATTTATTATTAACAACTCTCTACTAATCTCTTTATGAGATTAGAAGACAAGGGCATATGCACAAATCAACGTTTCACAATAAATTAAGCACAAAAATGGCTGGGGCCCTAGGGGCGTACCAGACCATATACTAAAAAGAGACTTAGAAACAACGACTTGCAAAGAGACAAGGCCTAGGGCCTTCAGAAGTGTTGGGGCCTCACGAAACCACCCAAGGCAGGTAAGTAAAGGACCCACGGGGACGCATGCAGTGTGGATACACAGGCGCGAATCGCCGTTGACTTCAATGGGGCAAGTCGCGGATGGAAATTAAGAGTTTTAGGATACTTCGGGAGAACCTACAAGCAAGTCACTTACAGGGTAAGTAGTTCTAGGGCCAACACCCACAGGAGCACCTTAGTGCTGGAGTTACCTCACCCAGGGAAGCCGGGTGCATAGGTGTCCTTTGGTGTCGGGTCGCGGCGTCGTTTTCAATGGAGGACAATGAAGACTTGCTGCTTGTGAAGTCCGAAGAAGTGTCCGGTGGAATCCAAGCCTGGATTCAGAAGATGGAAGACCTGAAAGCAGAGGGGACAGTGTTCAAAGTCACTTGGCAGTGACTCGGGGCAAGGAAGATGGATGCCCACCGTCATCGCAAGATTCAGGTTGTTCGTGGGTGCCTTGACTCTTCAGCCACGAGGTCCAGGAGGTGTTGACGACAACCAGGAGCTGGATTCAGTGTGGCCCATAAAGTTTGCAGCTTACTGCGGTGTCGGCAACTCAATCGGAGCCAACAAGCCTTGGCAACAGCAAGTCTTTGGGAAAGTGTAAAGAGGCAATGGTGCAGACCAGCAAGGTCTGAGGGACTCACCCAGCAAGGGTAAGTCAGGGCAGGCCAGGAGCAACCAGGGGAGCTCTTTGGTATCTTTAGAAAGTCTTCTGGGGACCCACAAGCCGGCTGGCAAGGGATCGCAAAGACGCCTCGGGAGGATTCGCTCAACAGGGGCCCACGGTCACTCGGGATGTGGTAGGCCTCTGATCTTTGGAGTGGTATTTGCTGGAGACTAGGAACACAAGTGGTCCAAAGCACAAGTTCATAGAATGTTGTGAAGCAGTTGCACTTGACAATAGTGCACGGTACCCAGGGGTCATGGTTCCTCATCACTCTTGGGGTCCACTGGCCTCACCTTCGCTGGGGACTCACGATGGCCTTTGAGAAGTCAGGAAATCTACTTCTTGGGGTGCAGAGACTTCGGACTCCGGCGGGAGCGGCGTAGTTTGCAACCGTCGTTTGTAGTTTTGGTGCCTGCCAAGCAGGGGAGTCACTCCTTGACTCCAAGGAGATTCTTCAGTCTTCCAAAGGTAGTGGAACGTCGAAGGTCCAGGATTCTTCTTCAGAGCGTCGTCCAGGGAGATCTAGGGTGCCATGCACAGGTTCCCCCTCTTATACTAAAAGAAAGGGAGGGACTAGCTCTATGACCCCACCTATGGGAGGGTCAGGGGAGTGGGTGGCTACACCCACTTCCCTTTGTCCAGTTTCGCGCCAGAGCAGGGGCAGGTAGCCCATGAGCTGGTTTGAACTGGCATATGCACAGAGTAGCCTTCTGCTCCCCCAGTGCAGGACTTCAAAGCACTCTAAGAGTGCACCCACCCAGCCCCAATACACTAAACCCTGTCTGGGATGCCTATTGTTGGGCTTCCTCCACTGCGAGTTTCGGTCAGCAGCAGGAGGGCAGCCCAGTGTCTGTGACTGGTGGCATCCGTTTTGTGATGCCAGGGCTCTGCAGGATTCTACCCCATTTCCACAGTAGGTACATGTCTATCCCTCTAGAAGGGTGGAATGCTACTCCCGCCGCCAGGACTGGCGGGGGTAGTATTCCAAGGTGTTTGACACCAAACACGACATGTTTTGATGCAGCCATTCCAAAGTTAGCATTTTACCGCGAGGATATAATGCACTTAAAAGTATATGGTTTAACCGCATCCACAGACAGCCCCAGAGAATGGACTCTGAGAGCTGCAGAGGGCCCTGCTCAGGCAGAGGCACCCTCTCACATAGGAACCAAGCACCCTGCCCTCAGGATTGATAGGGCCTGCCTTAGGGGTGACTGATAGGTTTAAATGTGTGTGCAGGAGAGATATAGGAAACCTATATCTCAGTGAGGAGTGCTAGCACCACCTCACCCAGGCTGCAGTAGCAGGCCTGTGGTGTCAGATTTAGTCTGCTTCCCAGGGGTGGCATAATACATGCTTCAGCCCCTGGTAGGCCTGTGAAGTACCTATGCCCTTGGTACCTAAGGTACCATATACTAGGGACTCATAAGGTACCACAGTATCCAATCACTAGTGCACCTAGAGTGCACTCCAAGTCATTTAGAGAGAACAGAGAGGCTGGGGCCCTGATTAGCAGGGACCCAGCCAGACTATAGCCAGAAACCAGTGTAAACATCAGAAAAAAAAGTGGGGGCAACATAAGAGGCAGATCCTACTCTCCTAAACAGGGGCACCCTCTCACATAAAAACCAAGCACTCTGCCTTCAGGATTGGTTGGTAAGGCCTGCCATAGGAGTGACTTATAGGTTTATATGTGTGTGCAATGGTAGTGATATAGGTAGCCTATACCACAGTAAGGGGTGCATGCACCACCTTACCCAGGCTGCAGAAGCAGACCTGTGGTGTCATTTTGGAGGGCTCCCCAGGGGTGGCATAATACATGCTTCAGCCCCTGGTAGGGCTCTGGGGTACCTATGCCCTGGGTACATAGTATACCATATACTAGGGACTTATAAGGGCACTCCAGAATCCAATCAGAGATGTACCTAAGGTACATGGAAACCATTTTAGAGAGGAAGCAGCTAGGCTGGGGTTCTGATTAGCAGGGCCCCAGCCAGACTAAAGTCGAAAAACAGTGAAGCATCAGCAAAAAGTGGGGGTATCCATGTGAAGCAGATCCTACTCTCCTACACAACCCCCCAAATGCAGGGACATTAAACTAACCTTGACCAGTTAAGTCTTCATGTTCTAAGTGGAAGTACCTAGAGAGTCCATCTGCATTGGCATGGTTACTCCCAGGTCTATGTTCCACTGTAAAGTCCATCCCCTGTAGGGAAATGGACCACCTAAGCAGTTTTGGGTTTTCACCCTTCATTTGTTTTAGCCATAGGAGGGGCTTATGGTCTGTTTGAACAAGGAAGTGAGTACCAAACAAGTATGGTCTCAACTTCTTCAGAGCCCAGATCACAGCAAAGGCCTCCCTCTCTATGGCTGACCAACGTTTCTCTCTATCGGTCAGCCTTCTGCTAATGAAAGCTACTGGCTGATCCTGACCTTCATCATTCAATTGTGACAGTACAGTCCCTACCCCCAATTCAGATGCATCTGTTTGGACAATGAACTTCTTGGAGTAATCAGGACTCTGTAGAATGGGAACAGTGCACATGGCCTGCTTCAGGTCATCAAATGCCTTTTGACAGCTAGCTGCCCACTGAAACTTTTTGGGCATTCTTTTGGAAGTTAAGTCATTCAGGGGTGTCACTATTGATCCATACCCCTTGACAAATCTCCTATAGTACCCAGTCAGGCCTAAGAAGGCTCTTACCCGAGTCTGGGTAGTTGGAGCAACCCAGTCCATGATGGTCTGGATCTTGCTCTGCAGTGGTTGAACCTGGCCTCCACCTACAAGGTGGCCCAGGTACACAACCTGACTCTGCCCTATCTGGCACTCGGTGGCCTTGATAGTGAGGCCTGCCTTTTGCAGGGCCTCAAAAACATTCCTTAGGTGGACCAGGTGATCCTCCCAGGTGGAGCTAAAGACAGCAATATCATCAAGATAAGCTGCACTGTAGGCTTCCAGACCTGTGAGAACTGTATTCACCAACCTTTGGAAAGTGACAGGTGCATTCTTCAAACCAAAGGGCATTACCACAAATTGATAATGCCCACTAGGGGTTGAGAATGCTGTTTTTGGCTTTGCATCATCAGCTAGTCTGATCTGCCAGTAGCCAGCTGTTAGGTCAAATGTGCTTAGATACTTGGCTGAGGCCAAAGTGTCTATTACCTCATCTGCCCTGGGTATTGGATGGGCATCAGTCCTAGTGACTGCATTGAGACCCCTGTAGTCCACACAAAACCTCATCTCTCTTTTCCCACCATTGGTGTGAGGTTTTGGCACAAGGACCACTGGACTAGCCCAAGGGCTATCTGAGGGTTCAATAACTCCCAAATCCAACATTTTCTGGACTTCTGTCCTGATACAGTCCCTGACATGGTCAGGTTGCCTATAAATATTATTTTTAATAGGCAGACTGTCCCCAGTGTCCACTTCATGAGTGCACCAGGTGGTCTGACTTGGAGTCAGAGAGAACATATGTCTGTACTGATTGAGCACGTGTCTGCAATCAGTTTGCTGCTGGGCAGTGAGGCTGCCTGCCAAGGCTACACCATCCACTGACCCATCATCAGGGTTCTGTGAGAGCAGGTCAGGGAGTGGGTCACTCTCTTCCTCCTGTCCTCATCAGTAGCCATGAGCAAGCCCATGTCTGCCCTGTCCACATATGGTTTCAATCTGTTGACATGGAGAACCCTGTGGGGACTCCTGGGTGTTCCTAGGTCTACCAAATAGGTAACCTCACCCTTCTGCTCAACAATGGTATGGGGTCCACTCCATTTGTCTTAGAGAGCTGCTGGGGCCACTGGCTCCAACACCCACACCTTCTACCCTGGCTGGTAAACAGTCAGTACAGCCTTTTGGTCATGCCAGGCTTTTTGCAATTCCTGGCTAGCCTCAAGGTTTTTAGTTGCCTTTTTCATGTACTCAGCCATCCGGGAGCGGAGACCAAGCACGTGGTCCACTATGTCCTGCTTTGGGGGCTTGAGAGGTAACTCCCATCCTTCCTTCACCAGGCACAATGGACCCCTGACAGGAAGGCCAAACAAAAGTTCAAAAGGGCTGTAGCCAACCCCCTTTTGAGGCACCTCCCTGTATGCAAAAAAAGGCAGGGCAAGAGTATGTCCCATCTTCGCCTAAGCTTCTCTGGGAGCCCTTTAATCATGCCCTTTAAGGTTTTGTTGAATATCTCAACTAAACCATTGCATTGTGGGTGTTAGGGTGTGGTGAATTTGTAAGTCACTCCACACTCCTTCCACATTGCCTTTAAGTATCCAGACAGAAAGTTTGCACCCCAGTCTGATACAACCTCCTTAGGGAAGCCCACTCTTGAGAAAATTCCCAGGAGGGCTCTTGCCACCACAGGTGCTGTAGTGGTCCTAAGGTGAATAGCCTCTGGGTAACTAGTGGCATGGTCCACCACCACCAGGATAAACCTGTGCCCAGATGCTGTTTGGGGATCCATGGGACCAACAATGTCAATCCCCACCCTTTCAAAGGGAACCCCCACCACAGGTAGTGGTACCAGGGGGGCCTTTGTAGTGCCACCTGTCTTTCCACTGGCCTGGCAGGTTACACAGGAGCGACAAAACTCCTTGGTGTCTTCAGACATGTGGGGCCAGTGAAAGTGAGGGACAATTCTGTCCCAAGTCTTGTTCTGGCCCAGGTGACCTGCTAGAGGAATATCATGGGCTAGGGTCAATAGGAAGCCCCTGAACGTCAGAGGTATAACCAACCTCCTGGTGGCACCAGGCTTGGGGTCTCTACACTCTGAGTACAAGAGTCCATCATCCCAACTACACTTTATGGGGACCACTAGCATTCCCAGCAGCCTCAGCAGCAGCTTGATGTCTGAGGGGTTCAAGAGAGGGTAGCTCTGCTGCTCCTGGCTCAGATCTGCCCTGGAAGGGCCCCCTGTTCCTAAGAACTCAACCTGATCAGGCTCAAGCTCCTCTGGGACAGTTCCTTCCTCAGGACTGAGATCATCTCCCTCAAGAGACTGATCTACCTTCTGAGCCAAGGGGGAAGGCACTGCCTTAACCCTACTACTCCTCCTCTTGGATGGCACTTGGTCCATTGTTCCAGGATCCAAGGCCTGTTCAGTGTTAGTCATTTTTGCCTGTGACCTGGTCACAGCAAACACATCTGCAGGGATGCCCAGCATTTCTGCATGGGTCCTGAGCTCCACTTCTGCCCAAGCTGAAGTTTCTAGATCATTGCCAAGCAAGCATTCAACTGGTAGGTTTGCACTCAACACAACCTTCTTACGGCCAGTTACCCCTCCCCAGGAGAAGTTAACAACTGCCAGAGTATGGTCTGTTCTGACATTGCTAGCATTGGTCACTTGGTACATTTCACCAAGTATAATCTGCCCAGGATCCACAAGATCTTGTGTCACCATGGTGACACTTGCTCCTGTGTCCCTGTATGCCAAAGCCTCTTTTCCATTTATTAATGGCTGTTGTCTGTACTTGCCCAGATTACTGGGACTCACAGAGGAGGTCACATCCATGCCTCCATCACAGACTAGGACAGCCTGAGTGAGTTCTCTGACTAAGCCAGAGCTCATCTCATTACCCAGGGTCAACCCTACTAAACCCTTGGCTTGTGTACTCCCACCACCATTTGTAACTGCACTAGGGGGAACAGGTGCCTTAGGGACATTGTTGGGGGCTGGAATAGAGTCTTTGGACTTGGTGCAATCCCTGGTCCAGTGTGTCTTTTGCTTACAGACTTTGCACCATGGTTTCTTTTGGCCTTTCCCTTTGTTAGACTGTGAATCCCCACATGAAGAAGATTTTTGGGGGCCTTGTGAAGACTTCTGGTCTTTACCCTTCTCCCCACCCTTGTCAGAGTTTTTAGAATCTTGCTTCTTTGGGTCACCACCTTGGTTCTGTACCTTCTGCCTCACCCTGGTTCTGACCCATTTGTCTGCCTTCTTTCCCAATTCTTGGGGATAGGTCAGATCAGAGTCCACCAGGTACTGATGCAACAGCTGATTTTGACAGTTATTAAGAATCTGCTCCCTCATGATAAGATTGTACAATCCTGTGATGTCACACACCTTACTGCCCATCAACCAAACTTCCAGAGCCTTAGCAGAACAATCCACATAGTCCACCCAGTCTTGAGTCTGTGCTTTTTGGGTATCTCTGAACTTTAACCTGTATTGTTCAGTTGTTAGGCCAAACCCATCAATCAGAGCACTCTTCAAGACTTTGTAATTGTCAGCATCCTCTTCTCTTACAGTGAGGAGCTTGTCTCTACCTTTGTCTGCAAAGGAGAGCCACAAGATTGCTGCCCACTGCTCCTGAGGGACCCTTTGTACTTTACAGGCCCTCTCCAGTGCAGTTATCCATTTGTGGATGTCATCCCCACTCTGGTAGGGAGGGACAATCTTCCTCAGGTTTCTATGGTCATAAGACCTTTCCCTATCTCTGGGGAAATTGCTGCCACCATGGGACTCTAGTCCCAACTTTTTTCTCTCTCTATAGAGATCTAGGGACTCACGGTCTATAGCCAATTGCTGTTTTCTGAGTTCAAGCTGGGCTTGCTCATACTGAATCAGTCTCTTCCTCCTGTCATGAGAGGATTCTCTCCTATGAGAAGAGACAGAGGTCCCTATTGAGGTGTCAGAGTGGTTAGACTCCTGAGAAGGAGATCTAGACCTTCTGGGCACACTCACAATTCTTCCTGGGGGGCAAAGGGAGGTCAATCTGATCCTCCTTCTCCTCCACAGGGGAGTTGGGTTATCCAGGTCAAGGTCATTTTCACCTTCCTGGCCAGTTTCAGAGGGGGCCTGGGTTTCTTCACCCTGGCCCCCTTCCTCATTTTCTGCCCCACCCTCTCTGCCTACCCCTTCAGACCCTAGGGGCCTGCTGAGATCATCAGCCAGTAACACCTCCTTCAGGTGCTGGGTGCTGGCACTTTGCTTGCCTTCAACTTCCTAGTATTGCATAATGCTCTCAATTCCAAGAATGGGAGTTTATCATACTTGGAGGGAAGAAGCCCACTGGCTTCTGGCAAGGACTCACTGGGTCCTGGCTTTGAAGACATTACTAGTGAGGTGTGGTGTATGCACTACCTACTCTAGTGTGGCCTACTAAACTCTCTGGAGTTGTAGAAAGGGTGTGCTATCCCTTAACACACAACTCTAAGTTCAGTAGAACTTACTGTATACTAAGCTTGATTTATATGTACCTTAGGTACCCTTAGTGGTTTTCAGTTGATCAATTCAATTAGATTATCTGGTAAAACAATAGCAAGCTGGAATCCCACACGCTGCACACCAATGTGAGAAGTTGGCCTGGTATATGCTGTCCACTAATTATAGTGGGCACCTTGCACCAGTCCAAACAACCCCTTATTGGAGATAGGTTAAAGACAACCTTTATTGAAAGCTATCCTAGTGGTAGCTATGGAGAGCAGCCTTCAGGCTAAGTCTTGAAGGAATGTAAAGCAGCTTGTTTTACCAGTCTATAATCTCTTGAGTGACCAAATGAAAGAGGACCACACCAGGTATATATTCAAAATATATGTATTTATTGCTAAACACACCCCTCTAGTCTCTTTATGAGGCTAGAGTTCGAAATACATAAGTTATAAGTTAGTTATCAACAGTAATAGCACAAATACACGTTTGAGCCCTAGGGGCTTACCAAACCATATACCAATAAAGTGGTATAAGAACCACGACTGAGCTAGACACAAGGCCTAGAGCCTGTAGAAGTGCTTGGACCACAAGGAACCACCCAAGGTAGTGACACAGGGGACCCACGGGGGACGCGTGCAGTGTGATAACACAGCCGCGAATCGCCGTTGACTTCTATGGGGAAAGTCGCGGTTGGAATTTTAAAGAAAAGGGACACTTAGAGGAGGACTTGGAGCAAACCCCTTTAGAACTGGGTCATTCTAGAGTCTATACCCATGGGAGCACCGGAGTACTCGAGTTACCTCACCCAGGAAGCCGGGTGCATAGGTGTCTTTCGGGGTCGGGTTTCGTCGTCGTTTTCAATGGCGATCTGCTGCAAAGTGCTGCTGGCGACCAAGTCGAAAGTGTTCGGGTGGATCCAAAGGTGGATCGAAGATCTGAAGAACCTGAAAGCAGAGGGGACAGAGTCTGGGTTACTAGCGATGAGCGATGAGCGAATTCCCACCAATGTCGGGTGCTTCAGGTAGGTTGATGGTCATCTTGACTCTTCAGCCACGAGGTCCAGGAGGCGTCGATGACAACCAGGAGCTGGAATCGAGCTATCCCATGAAGTTTGTCGATTGCTGAGGTGTCGGCGACCAGATTGGACCCAACAAGCCTTGGCAACGGCAAGTATCGTGGAAGTAGAAGAAGGACAGTGGTGCAGACCAGCAAGGTCTGAGGGACTCACCCAGCAAGGGTAAGTCAGGGCACGCGTGGAGCAACCAAGGAAGCCCAAGCAGGATAAAATTGGCCTCCGGGAGGGCCTACTAGCCAACGGACTAGTGACCGCGAAGGAGCCTTGAGTGGACGCACTTGGAGCTGGCTCACGGGATACTCGTGGAGTGGAGGCCAGTGATCTTCGGTGCAGTCGGTGCTGGAGGCGGGGGTTACTCGGAGCCCAAAGCACAACTTCGTGGGTGCCCAGAAAGAGGATGCACTTGCAAATGTGCTTGGTGTCCAGGGGTCACGGTTTCACGTTACCCACGACAGCTACGGGCCTCAGCTTTGCTGGAGACTAAGGGCAGCCTTGGGGAAGTCTGAAAATCTACCTCTGGTGATGCAAAGACTTCGGTGCCCGGCGGGAGCTTCGGCGATGCAGACCGGACAATTGCTTCTTTGGTGCCTGCCAAGCAGGGGAGTCACTCCTTGACCCCAAGGGAGATTCTTCAGTCCTCTAATCTTAAAGTAGAGCGTCGAAGGTCCAGGATTCTGTGTCAGAGTTTCGTCCAGGTAAATCTAAAGTCCTAAGGACTGGGGTCCCATACTTATACTAAGGTAGGGGGTTGGACATACTCTGGGGACCCACCTATGGGAGGGTCAGGGCAGAGGGTGGTTACACCCCTTTCCCTTTGTCCAATTTTGCGCCAGAGCAGGGGCTGGGAGCCCCTGAGCCGGTTTCAACTGGGGTATGCACAGGGACACCAAATGTGCCCCCAGTGCAGGACTTCAAAGCACCAGAGAGTGCTCCCGCCCAGCCCCAATACACACTATCCTGTCTGGGGAGGTGGTTACACCTCCCTGGGACAGGAAACCTATTGTCCAGACCTCCCCTGCCGGAGTTTCGGTCAGCAGCAGGAGGCCAGACTCGTGTCTGTGGCAGCGGCATCCATTTTGTGATGCCAGGGCTTGGAAAGAAGTTACCGGGCAGGCCGGTGTGTACATGTCTCTCCCTCTAGAAGGGTGGAATGCTACCCCCGCCGCCAGAACTGGCGGGGGGTAGTATTCCAAGATGTTTGATACCAAACACGACATGTTTCCGTGCAGCCATCCCAAAGTTAGCATTTAACGTGGGGTTATAATGCGCTTAAGAGTATATGGTCAGGCTGCACTACAAACAGCATCAAAGAAGGGTCTCCGAACACTGCAGAGGGGCCCTGCTCATGCAGGGGCACCCTCTCACATAGGAACCACGCACTCTGCCTTCAGGATTGATAAGGCCTGCCATAGGAGTGACTTATAGGTTTATATGTGTGTATGTATGTAGTGATATAGGTAACCTATATCACCTGCATGCACTGCCTTACCCAGGCTGCAGTAGCAGACCTGTGGTGTCCTTTTGGCTGGCCTTCCAGGTGTGGCACAATACATGCTGCAGCCCCTGGTAGGCCTCTGAGGTACCTATGCCCTGGGTACATAGTATACCATATACTAGGGACTTACAAGGGCACTCCAGATTCCAATCAGAGATGTGCCTAAGGCACATGGATACCATTTTAGAGAGGAAGCAGCTAGGCTGGGGTTCTGATTAGCAGGGCCCCAGCCAGACTAAAGTCGAAAAACAGTGAAGCATCAGCAAAAAGTGGGGGTACCCATGTGAAGCAGATCCTACTCTCCTACACCCTCTTCCCTTTTTCTGCACCTCTCTTGCCTGTTTCTGCAACTCTCTTGCTTCTTTCTGCACTTTTGTTGCCTCTTTCTGCGCCCCTCTTCCCTGTTTCTACACTTCACTTGCCTCTTTCTGTACCTCTCTTGCTTCTTTCTGCAGTTCTGTTGCCTCTTTCTGCACCTCACTTGCTCTTTCTGCACCTCTCTTGCTTTTTTCTGCACCTCTCTTGTTTCTTTCTGCAACTCTCTTGTCTCTTTCATCACTACTCTTTCTTCTTTTTACACCTCTGTTGCTTCTTTCAGCACTTCTGTTGCCTCTTTCTGCATTTCTCTTGCCTGTTTCTGCACCTCTCTTGCCTCTTTCTGTACCTCTCTTGCCTCTTTCTGTACCTCTCTTGCCTCTTTCTGCACCCCTGTTCCCTCTTTCTTTACCTCTCCAACCTGTTTCTGCACCTCTCTTGCCTCTTTCTGCATTTCTCTTGCCTCCTTCTGCACCTCTGTTGCTTCTTTCTGCACTTCTGTTGCCTCTTTCTGTGCCCCTGTTCCCTGTTTCTACACTCCACTTGCCTCTTTCTGTACCTCTTTTGCTTCTTTCTGCAGTTCTCTTGCCTCTTTCTGCACCACACTTGCTCTTTCTGCACCTCTATTGCTTTTTTCTGCAACTCTCTTGTCTCTTTCATCACTTCTCTTGCTTCTTTATACACCTCTGTTGCTTTTTTCAGCACTTCTGTTGCCTCTTTCTGCATTTCTCTTGCATCTTTCTGCACCTCTGTTGCCTCTTTCTGCACCTTGCTTGTTTCTTTTCACACCCCTCTTGCCTCTTTTTGCAGCCCTCTTCCCTCTTTATGTACCTCTCTTGCCTCTTTCTGCAGACTTGTTCCCTCTTTCTTTACCTCTTCAACCTGTTTCTGCACCTCTCTTGCCTCTTTCTGCATTTCTCTCGCCTCCTTCTGCACCTCTGTTGCTTCTTTCTGCACTTCTCTTGCTTCTTTCTGCACCCCTCTTACCTATTTCTGGACCCTTCATCCCTCTTTGTGCACCTCTATTGCCTCTTTCTGAACCCTTCTTGACTCTTTCTGCACCTCTGTTGGTTCTTTCTGCACTGCTCTTGGTTCTTTCTGCACCTCTCTTGCAACTTTCTGTACCCCTCTTGCCTCTTTCTGCACCCCACTTACATCTTTCTGCACCACTCTTACCTATTTCTGCTCCCCTCTTTCCTTTTTCTGCACCTCTTTTGCCTCTTTCTGCAACTTTCTTGCCTGTTTCTGCAGATTTCTAGCCTCTTTCTGCACCTTTGCTGCTTTTTTCTGCACTTCTATTGCCTCTTTCTTCACCCCTCTTGCTTCTTTCTGCACCTCTGTTGATTCTTTCTACACTGCTCTTGCTTCTTTCTGTGCCTCTCTTGCAAATTTCAGCACCCCTCTGGCCTCCTTGTGCACCCCTCCTACCTCTTTCTGCACCTCTCTTGACCTATTTCTGCACCCCCTGCCCTTTTTCTGCACCTCTTTTGCCTGTTTCTGCAACTCTCTTGCCTATTTCTACAGTTCTCATGCCTCTTTCTGCACCACACTTCCTTTTTTCTGCACTTCCCCCACTTCTTTCTCCTTCTCTCTTGCTTCTTTCTGCACCCCTTTTGCCTCTCTCTGCACCTCTGTTGCTTCTTTCAGCACTTCTCTTGCTTCTTTCTGCACCTCTCTTGCTTCTTTCTGCACCTCTCTTCCCTCTTTCTTCACCCCTCTTCCCTCTTTCTACACCTCTTTTGCCACTTTCTGCACTTCTCTTGCCTCTTTCTGCACTTCTGTTGCTTCTTTCTGCACTTCTCTTGCCTCTTTCTGCACCACTCTTGCCTCTTTCTGCACCTCTGTTGCTTCTTTATGCACTTCTCTTACTTCTTTCTGCTCCAATATTGTTTCTTTCTGCACCTCTCGTCCCTCTTTCTTCACCCCTCTTCCCTCTTTCTACACCTCTTTTGCCTGTTTCTGCATATCTCTTGCCTCTTTCTGCACTTCTTTTGCCACTTTCTGCACTTCTCTTGCCCCTTTCTGCACCTCTCTTCCTTCTTTCTCCACCTCTCTTGCCTCATTCTGCACCTCTCTTGCCTCTTTCTGCAGTTCTATTGCCTCTTTCTGCACTTCTGTTGCTTCTTTGTGCACTTCTCTTGCCTCTTTCTGCAACCCTCTTGCCTCGTTCTGTACCTTCGTTGGTTCTTTCTGCCCTTCTCTTGCTTTTTTCTGCACCTCTGTTGCCTCTTTCTGCACCTTGCTTGTTTCTTTCCACACCCCTCTTGGCTCTTTCTACACCCCTCTTCCCTCTTTTTGTACCTTTCTTGCCTCTTTCTGCAGCCCTGTTCCCTCTTTTTTTACCTCTCCAACCTGTTTCTGTACCTCTCTTGCCTCTTTCTGCATTTCTCTTGCCTCTTTCTGCACCTCTGTTGCCTCTTTCTGCACTTCTCTTGCATCTTTCTGCACCCCTCTTGCCTTTTCTGCTCCTGTTGCTTCTTTCTGCACTTCTCTTGCTTCTTTCAGCACCACTCTTGCTTTTTTCTGCACACCTCTTGCCTATTTCTGGACCCTTCTTCCCTCTTTGTCTACCTCTCTTGCCTCTTTCTGCACCCCTCTTGTGTCTTTCTGCACCTCTTTTGGTTCTTTCTGCACTGCTCTTGGTTCTTTCTGCACCTCTCTCGCCTGTTTCTGCAACTTTCTGGCCTCTTTCTGCAGTTCTCTAGCTTCTTTCTGCACCTCTGCTGCTTCTTTCTGCACTTCTCTTGCCTCTTTCTGCACCCCTCTTGCCTCTTTCTTCACTACCGTTGGTTCTTTCTGTACTTCTCTTGCTTTTTTACACATCGCTCTTGCTTCTTTCTGCATCCCTCTTGCCTCTATCTGCACCCCTCTATCCTCTTTCTGGACTTCTCTTGCCTGTTTCTGCAACTCTCTTGCCTCTCTCTGCAGTTCTCTTGCCTTTTTCTGTACCTCTATTGCTTCTTTCCGCACTTCTCTTGCCTCTTTCTGCAACTCTCTTGCCTCTTTCTGCAGTTCTCTAGCCTCTTCCTGCACCTCTTGTTCTTCTTTCTGCACCCCTCTTGCCTCTTTCTGCATCTCTGTCAGTTCTTTCTGCACTGCTCTTGCTTCTTTATGTACCTTTCTTGCAAATTTCTGCACCCCTCTTGCAAATTTCTGCACCCCTCTTACCTCTTTCTGTACCTCTCTTGCCTTTTTCTGCACCCCTCTTCCATATTTCTACACCTCTCTTGCCTGTTTCTGCATCACTCTTGCCTCTTTCTGCACCTTAGTTGCTTCTTTCTGCACGTACCTTGCTTCTTTCTGCACCTTTTTTGCCTCTTTCTACACCTCTATTGCTTCTTTCTCCACTTCCCCTGCTTCTTTCTCCTCCTCTCTTTTTTCTTTCTATACCCCTTTTGCTTCTTTCTGCACCTCTATTCCCTCTTTCCTCACCCCTCTTCCCTCTTTTGACACCTCTTTTGCATGTTTCTGCACGTCTCTTGCCTCTTTCTGTACTTCTTTTGCCACTTTCTGCACTTCTCTTGCCTATTTCTGTACTTCTGTTGCTCCTTTCTGCACTTCTCTTGCCTGTTTCTGCACCTCTCTTGCCTCTTTCTGCACCTCTGTTGCCTCTTTCTGCACATTGCTTGTTTCTTTCCGTACCCCTCTTGACTCTTTCTACACCCCTCTTCACCTCTTTCTGTACCCCTCTTGCCTCTTTCTGCACCCCTCTTCCCTCTTTCTGCACCTCTCTTGCCTCTTTCTGCAGTTCTCTTGCCTCTTTCTGCACTTCTGTTGCTTCTTTCTGCAGTTCTCTTGCCTCTTTCTGCACTTCCATTGGTTCTTTCTGTACTTCTCTTGCTTTTTTTCGCATCGCTCTTGCTTCTTTCTGCATCCCTCATGCCTCTATCTGCAACCCTCTATCCTCTTTCTGGACCTCTCTTGCCTGTTTCTACAACTCTCTTGCCTCTTTCTGCAGTTCTCTAGCCTCTTCCTGCACCTCTTGTTTTTCTTTCTACACTTCTCTTGCCTCTTTCTGCCCCCTCGTGCCTCTTTCTGCACCTCTGTCGATTCTTTCTACACTGCTCTTGCTTCTTTCTGCACCTTTCTTGCAAATTTCTGCACCCCTCTTGCCTCTTGCTGCACCCCTCTTACCTCTTTCTGTACCTCTCTTGCCTTTTTCTGCACCCCTCTTCCATTTTTCTGCACCTCTCTTGCCTGTTTCTGCATCACTCTTGCCTCTTTCTACACCTCTGTTGCTTCTTTCTGCAATTCTCTTGCTTCTTTCTGCACCTCTCTTGCTTCTTTCTGCACCTCCGTTCCTTCTTTCTTCACCCTTCTTTCTTCTTTCTGCACCTCTCTTGCCTTTTCCTGCACCTCTCTTGCCTCTTTCTGCTCTTCTTTTGCCTCTTTCTGCACTTCCCTTGCCCCTTTCTGCATTTCTGTTGCTTCTTTCTGCACTTCTCTTGCCTCTTTCTGCACCCTTCTTGCCTCTTTCTGTACCTCTGTTGCTTCTTTCTGTACTTCTCTTACTTCCTTCTACACCTCTTTTGCTTCTTTCTGCACCTCCCTTGCTTTTTTCAGCATCTCTCTTGGTTCTTTCTGCATCCCTCTTGCCTCTTTCTTCTCCCCCTTTCCTCTTTCTGGACCTCTCTTGCCTGTTTCTGCAACACTCTTGCCTCTTTCTGCAGTTCTCTTGCCTCCTTCTGCACCTCTGTTGCTTCTTTCTGCACTTTTCTTACCTCTTTCTACACTTCTCTTGCCTCTTTCTGCACCTCACTTGCCTCTTTCTGCACCTCTGTTCCCTTTTTCTGCACCTCTCTTGCCTGTTTCTGCAACTCTCTTGCTTCTTTCTGCACTTCTGTTGCCTCTTTCTGCGCCCCTCTTCCCTGTTTCTACACTTCACTTGCCCCTTTCCGTACCTCTCTTGCTTCTTTCTGCAGTTCTCTTGCCTCTTTCTGCATCTCACTTGCTCTTTCTGCACCTCTCTTGCTTTTTTCTTCACCTCTCTTGTTTCTTTCTGCAACTCTCTTGTCTCTTTCATCACTTCTCTTGCTTCTTTCTATACCTCTGTTGCTTCTTTCAGCACATCTGTTGCCTCTTTCTGCATTTCTCTTGCCTGTTCCTGCACCTCTCTTGCCTCTTTCTACCCCTCTGTTGCCTCTTTCTGCACCCTGCTTGTTTCTTTCCGCACCCCTCTTGCCTCTTTCTACACCCCTCTTCCCTCTTTCTGTACCTCTCTTGCCTCTTTCTGCACTTCTCATGCCTTTTTCTGCAGTTCTCTTGCCTATTTCTGCACCTCACTTGCTTCTTTCTCCACTTCCCCAGCTTCTTTCTCCTCCTCTCTTGCTTCTTTCTGCACCCCTTTTGCCTCTTTCTGCACCTCGGTTGCTTTTTTCTGCACTTCGCTTGCCTCTTTCTGCACCTCTCTTGCTTCTTTCTGCACCTCTATTCCCTCTTTCTTCACACTTCTTCCCTCTTTCTACACCTCTTTTGCCTGTTTCTGCACGTCTCTTGCCTCTTTCTGAACCTCTGTTGCCTCTTTCCGCACTTCTATTGCATCTTTATGCACCCCTCTTGCCTTTTCTGCTCCTGTTGCTTCTTTCTGCACTTCTCTTGCCTCTTTCTGCGCCCCTCTTCCCTGTTTCTACACTTCACTTGCCTCTTTCTGTACCTCTCTTGCTTCTTTCTGCAGTTCTGTTGCCTCTTTCTGCACCTCACTTGTTCTTTCTGCACCTCTTTTGCTTTTGTCTGCACCTCTCTTGTTTATTTCTGCAACTCTCTTGTCTCTTTCATCACTACTCTTTCTTCTTTCTACACCTCTGTTGCTTCTTTCAGCACTTCTGTTGCCTCTTTCTGCATTTCTCTTGCCTGTTTCTGCACCTCTCTTGCCTGTTTCTGCACCTCTCTTGCCTCTTTCTGTATCTCTCTTGCCTCTTTCTGCACCCCTGTTCCCTCTTTCTTTACCTCTCCAACCTGTTTCTGCACCTCTCTTGCCTCTTTCTGCATTTCTCTTGCCTCCTTCTGCACCTCTGTTGCTTCTTTCTGCACTTCTATTGCCTCTTTCTGTGCCCCTGTTCCCTGTTTCTACACCCACTTGCCTCTTTCTGTACCTCTTTTGCTTCTTTCTGCAGTTCTCTTGCCTCTTTCTGCACCTCACTTGCTCTTTCTGCACCTCTATTGCTTTATTCTGCAACTCTCTTGTCTCTTTCATCACTTCTCTTGCTTCTTTATACACCTCTGTTTCTTCTTTGAGCACTTCTGTTGCCTCTTTCTGCATTTCTCTTGCATCTTTCTGCACCTCTGTTGCCTCTTTCTGCACCTTGCTTGTTTCTTTTCACACCCCTCTTGCCTCTTTTTGCACCCCTCTTCCCTCTTTCTGTACCTCTATTGCCTCTTTCTGCAGACCTGTTCCCTCTTTCTTTACCTCTCCAACCTGTTTCTGCACCTCTCTTGCCTCTTTCTGCATTTCTCTCGCCTCCTTCTGCACCTCTGTTGCTTCTTTCTGCACTTCTCTTGCTTCTTTCTGCACCCCTCTTACCTATTTCTGGACCCTTCATCCCTCTTTGTGCACCTCTATTGCCTCTTTCTGAACCCTTCTTGACTTTTTCTGCACCTCTGTTGGTTCTTTCTGCACTGCTCTTGGTTCTTTCTGCACCCCACTTACATCTTTCTGCACCACTCTTACCTATTTCTGCTCCCCTCTTTCCTTTTTCTGCACCTCTCTTGCCTGTTTCGGCAAATTTCTTGCCTGTTTCTGCAGTTTTCTAGCCTCTTTCTCCACCTCTGCTGCTTTTTTCTGCACTTCTCTTGCCTCTTTCTTCACCCCATTTGCCTCTTTCTGCACCTCTGTTGATTCTTTCTACACTGCTCTTGCTTCTTTCTGTGCCTCTCTTGCAAATTTCTGCACCCCTCTGGCCTCTTTGTGCACCCCTCCTACCTCTTTCTGCACCTCTCTTGACCTATTTCTGCACCCCCTTCCCTTTTTCTGCACCTCTTTTGCCTGTTTCTGCAACTCTCTTGCCTTTTTCTACAGTTCTCATGCCTCTTTCTGCACCACACTTCCTTCTTTCTGCACTTCCCCCACTTCTTTCTCCTACTCTCTTGCTTCTTTCTGCACCCCTTTTGCCTCTTTCTGCACCTCTGTTGCTTCTTTCTGCACTTCTCTTGCTTCTTTCTGCACCTCTCTTGCCTCTTTCTGCACGTCTTTTGCCACTTTCTGCACTTCTCTTGCCTCTTTCTGCACTTCTGTTGCTTCTTTCTGCACTTCTCTTGCCTCTTTCTGCACCACTCTTGCCTCTTTCTGCACCTCTGTTGCTTCTTTATGCACTTCTCTTACTTCTTTCTGCTCCAATATTGCTTCTTTCTGCATCTCTATTGCTTCGTTTTCAACCCCTCTTGCCCCTTTTTGCACCCCTCTTCCTTCTTTCTCCACCTCTCTTGCCTCCTTCTGCACCTCTCTTGCCTCTTTCTGCAGTTCTCTTGCCTCTTTCTGCACTTTTGTTGCTTCTTTGTGCACTTATCTTGCCTCTTTCTGCAACCCTCTTGCCTCGTTCCGCATCTCCGTTGGTTCTTTCTGCCCTTTTTTTGCTTTTTTCTGCACCTCTGTTGCCTCTTTCTCCACCTTGCTTGTTTCTTTCCACACCCCTCTTGGCTCTTTCTACACCCCTCTTCCCTCTTTTTGTACCTCTCTTGCCTCTTTCTGCAGCCCTGTTCCCTCTTTTTTTACCTCTCCAACCTGTTTCTGTACCTCTCTTGCCTCTTTCTGCATTTCTCTTGCCTCTTTCTGCACCTCTGTTGCCTCTTTACGCACTTCTCTTGCATCTTTCTGTACCCCTCTTGCCTTTTCTGCTCTTGTTGCTTCTTTCTGCACGTCTCTTGCTTCTTTCAGCACCACTCTTGCTTTTTTCTGCACACCTCTTGCCTATTTCTGGACCCTTCTTCCCTCTTTGTCTACCTCTCTTGCCTCTTTCTGCACCCCTCTTGCGTCTTTCTGCACCTCTTTTGGTTCTTTCTGCACTGCTCTTGGTTCTTTCTGCACCTCTCGCGCCTGTTTCTGCAACTTTCTTGCCTCTTTCTGCAGTTCTCTAGCTTCTTTATGCACCTCTGCTGCTTCTTTCTGCACTTCTCTTGCCTCTTTCTGCACCCCTCTTGCCTCTTTCTTCACTACCGTTGGTTCTTTCTGTACTTCTCTTGCTTTTTTCCACATCGCTCTGGCTTCTTTCTGCATCCCTCTTGCCTCTATCTGCACCCCTCTTTCCTCTTTCTGGACTTCTCTTGCCTGTTTCTGCAACTCTCTTGCCTCTTTCTGAAGTTCTCTAGCCTCTTCCTGTGAGAAGTTGGCCTGGTATATGCTGTCCACTAATTATAGTGGGCACCTTGCACCAGTCCAAACAACCCCTTATTGGAGATAGGTTAAAGACAACCTTTATTGAAAGCTATCCTAGTGGTAGCTATGGAGAGCAGCCTTCAGGCTAAGTCGTGAAGGAATGTAAAGCAGCTTGTTTTACCAGTCTATAATCTCTTGAGTGACCAAATGAAAGAGAACCACACCAGGTAAATATTCAAAATATATGTATTTATTGCTAAACACACCCCTCTAGTCTCTTTATGAGGCTAGAGTTCGAAGTACATAAGTTATAAGTTAGTTATCAACAGTAATAGCACAAATACACGTTTGAGCCCTAGGGGCGTACCAAACCATATACCAATAAAATGGTATAAGAACCACGACTGAGCTAGACACAAGGCCTAGAGCCTGTAGAAGTGCTTGGACCACAAGGAACCACCCAAGGTAGTGACACAGGGGACCCACGGGGGACGCGTGCAGTGTGAGAACACAGCCGCGAATCGCCGTTGGCTTCTATGGGGAAAGTCGCGGTTGGAATTTTAAAGAAAAGGGACACTTAGAGGAGGACTTGGAGCAAACCCCTTTAGAACTAGGTCATTCTAGAGTCTATACCCACGGGAGCACCGGAGTACTCGAGTTACCTCACCCAGGGAAGCCGGGTGCATAGGTGTCTTTCGGGGTCGGGTTTCGTCGTCGTTTACAATGGCGATCTGCTGCAAAGTGCTGCTGGCGACCAAGTCGAAAGTGTTCGGGTGGATCCAAAGGTGGATCGGAGATCTGAAGAACCTGAAAGCAGAGGGGACAGAGTCTGGGTCACTAGCCAGTGACCAGGAAGGCAATGAGCAGATGCCCACCGATGTCGGGTGCTTCAGGTAGGTTGACGGTCGTCTTGACTCTTCAGCCACGAGGTCCAGGAGGCGTCGACAACAACCAGGAGCTGGATTCCAGCTGTGCCATGAGGTTTGGCGCTTGCTGAGGTGTCAGCGACCAAATTGGACCCAACAAGCCTTGGCAACGGCAAGTCTTGTGGAAATAGAAGAAGGACAGTGGTGCTAACCAGCAAGGTCTGAGGGACTCACCCAGCAAGGATAAGTCAGGGCATGCCTAGAGCAACCAGGGAAGCCCAATTAGAATTAGCGTTGCCTTCGGGAGGGCCCACTAGCCAATGGACTAGCGACCGCAAAGGAGCCTCGAGTGGACACACTTGGAGCTGGCTCACGGGACACTCGTGGAGTGGAGGCCAGTGATCTTCGGTGCAGTCGGTGCTGGAGGCGGGGGCTACTGGGAGCCCAAAGCACAACTTCGTGAGTGCCCAGGAAGGGGATGCACTTGCAAATGTGCTCGGTGTCCAGGGGTCAGGGTTCCACATTACCCACGAAGCTATGGGCCTCAGCTTTGCTGGGGACTCAGGGCAGCCTCGGGGAAGTCTGGAAATCCACCTCTGGTGATGCAAATACTTCGGCGTCCGGCGGGAGCTTCAGCGATGCAGACCGGACAATTGCTTCTTTGGTGCCTGCCAAGCAGGGGAGTCACTCCTTGACCCCAAGGGAGATTCTTCAGTCCTCTAATCATAAAGTAGAGCGTCGAAGGTCCAGGATTCTGTATCAGAGTTTCGTCCAGGTAAATCTGAAGTCCTAAGGACAGGGGTCCCATACTTATACAAAGTTAGGGGGTTGGATATACTCTGGGGACCCACCTATGGGAGGGTCAGGGAAGAGGGGTGGTTACACCCATTCCCTTTGTCCAGTTTCGTGCCAGAGCAGGGGCTGGAAGCCCCTGAACCAGTTTGAACTGGGGTATGCACAGGGACATCAAATGTGCCCCCAGTGCAGGACTTCAAAGCACCAGAGGGTGCTCCCGCCCAGCCCCAATACACACTATCCTGTCTGGGGAGGTGGTTACACCTCCTTGCAACAGGAAACCTATTGTCCAGGCCTCCCCTGCCGGAGTTTCGGTCAGCAGCAGGAGGCCAGACTCGTGTCTGTGGCAGCGGCATCAATTTTGTGATGCCAGGGCTCTGGAAATAGTTACCGGGTATGCCGGTGGGTACATGTCTCTCCCTCTAGAAGGGTGGAATGCTACCCCCGCTGCCAGAACTGGTGGGGGGGTAGTATTCCAAGATGTTTGACACCAAACACGACATGTTTTGGTGCAGCCAGTCCAAAGTTAGCCTTGTACCGCGAGGATATAATGCACTTAAGAGTATATGGTCAGGCTGTACCACAAACAGCATCAGAGGACGGACTCTGAACGCTGTAGAGGGGCTATGCTCATGCAGGGGCACCCTCTCACATAAAAACCAAGCACTCTGCCTTCAGGATTGGTGTGGCCTGCCATAGTAGTGACTTATAGGTTTATATGTGTGTACATATGTAGTGAGATAGGTAACCTATATCACAGTAAGGGGTGCATGCACCACCTTACCCAGGCTGCAGTAGCAGACCTGTGGTGTCATTTTGGATGGCCTTCCAGGGGTGGCACAATACATGCTGCAGCCCCTGGTAGGCCTCTGAGGTACCTATGCCCTGGGTACATAGTATACCATATTCTAGGGACTTATAAGGGCACTCCAGATTCCAATCAGAGATGTGCCTAAGGCACATGGAAACCATTTTAGAGAGGAAGCAGCTAGGCTGGGGTTCTGATTAGCAGGGCCCCAGCCAGACTAAAGTCGAAAAACAGTGAAGCATCAGCAAAAAGTGGGGGTACCCATGTGAAGCAGATCCTACTCTCCTACACAACCCCCCAAACGTAGGGACATTAAACTAACCTTGACCAGTTGAGTCTTCATGTTCTAAGTGGAAGTACTTAGAGAGTCCATCTGCATTGGCATGGTTACTCCCAGGTCTATGTTCCACTGTAAAGTCCATCCCCTGTAGGGAAATGGACCACCTAAGCAGTTTGGGGTTTTCACCCTTCATTTGTTTTAGCCATAGGAGGGGCTTGTGGTCTGTTTGAACAAGGAAGTGAGTACCAAACAAGTATGGCCTCAACTTCTTCAGAGCCCAAACCACAGCAAAGGCCTCCCTCTCTATGGCTGACCAATGTTTCTCTCTAGGGGTCAGCCTTCTGCTAATAAAAGCTACTGGCTGATCCTGACCTTCATCATTCAATTGTGACAGTACAGCCCCTACCCCCAATTCAGATGCATCTGTTTGGACAATGAACTTCTTGGAGTAATCAGGACTCTGCAGAATGGGAGCAGTGCACAGGGCCTGCTTCAGGTCATCAAATGCCTTTTGACAGTTAACTGTCCACTGAACCTTTTTGGGCATTTTCTTTGAAGTTAAGTCATTCAGGGGTGCACTATTGATCCATACCCCTTGACAAATCTCCTATAGTACCCAGTCAGGCCTAAAAAGGCTCTCACCTGAGTCTGGGTAGTTGCAGCAGTTCAGTCCATGATGGTCTGGATCTTGCTCTGCAATGGTTGAACCTGGCCTCCACCCACAAGGTGGCCCAGGTACACAACCTGACTCTGCCCTATCTGGCACTTTGTGGCCTTGATAGTTAAGCCTGCTTTCTGCAGGGCCTGCAAAACATTTCTGAGGTGGACCAGGTGATCCTCCCAGGTGGAGCTAAAGACAGCAATATCATCTAGATATGCTGCACTATAGGCTTCCAGACATGTAAGGACTGTATTCACCAAACCTCTGAAGAGTGGCAGGTGCATTCTTCAGACCAAAGGGCATTACCACAAATTGATAATGCCCACTAGGGGTTTAGAATGCTGTCTTTGGCTTTGCATCATCAGCTAGTCTGATCTGCCAGTAGCCAGCTGTCAGGTCAAATGTGCTTAGATACTTGGCTGAGGCCAAAGTGTCTATTAGCTCATCTGCCCTAGGTATTGGATGGGCATCAGTCCTAGTGACTGCATTGAGACGCCTGTAGTCCACACAAAACCTCATCTCTCTTTTCCCACCACTGGTGTGAGGTTTTGGCACAAGGACCACTGGACTAGCCCAAGGGCTATCTGAGGGTTCAATAACTCCCAAATCCAACATTTTCTGGACTTCTGTCCTGATACAGTCCCTGACATGGTCAGGTTGCCTATAAATCTTATTTTTAATAGGCAGACTGTCCCCAGTGTCCACTTCATGAGTGCACCAGGTGGTCTGACTTGGAGTCAGAGAGAACATATGTCTGTACTGATTGAGCACTTGTCTACAATCAGTTTGCTGCTGAGCAGTGAGGCTGCCTGCCAAGGCTACACCATCCACTGACCCATCATCAGGGTTCTGTGAGAGCAGGTCAGGAGTGGGTCACTCTCTTCCTCCTGTCCCTCATCAGTAGCCATGAGCAAGCCCATGTCTGCCCTGTCCACATTTGGCTTCAGTCTGTTGACATGGAGAACCCTGTGGGGACTCCTGGGTGTTCCTAGGTCTACTAAATAGGTAACCTCACCCTTCTGTTCAACAATGGTATGGGGTCCACTCCATTGGTCTTGGAGAGCTGCTGGGGCCACTGGCTCCAACACCCACACCTTCTGTCCTGGCTGGTAAACAGTCAGTACAGCCTTTGGTCATGCCAGGCTTTTTGCAGTTCCTGGCTAGCCTCAAGGTTTTTAGTTGCCTTTTTCATGTATTCAGCCATCCTGGAGCGGGACCAAGTACATAGTCCACTATGTCATGCTTTGGGGGCTTGAGAGGTAACTCCCATCCTTCCTTTACCAAGCATAATGGACCCCTGACAGGGTGACCAAACAAAAGTTCAAAAGGGCTGTAGCCAACCCCTTTTGAGGCACCTCCCTGTATGCAAATAAAAGGCAGGGCAAGAGTATGTCCCATCTTCGCCTAAGCTTCTCTGGGAGCTCTTTAATCATGCCCTTCAAGGTTTTGTTGAATCTCTCAACTAAACCATTGCATTGTGGGTGATAGGGTGTGGTGAACTTGTAAGTCACTCCACACTCCTTCCACATTGCTTTCAAGTATCCAGACATAAAGTTGGCACCCCTGTCTGATACAACCTCCTTAGGGAAGCCCATTCTTGAGAAAATTCCCAGGAGGGCCCTTGCCACTACAGGTGCTGTAGTGGTCCTAAAGGGAATAGCCCCGGGGTACCTGGTGGCATGATCCACTACCACCAGGATAAACCTGTGCCCAGATGCTGTTTGGGGATCCATGGGACCAACAATGTCAATCCCCACCCTTTCAAAGGGAACCCCCACCACAGGTAGTGGTATCAGGGGGGCCTTGGTAGTGCCACCTGCCTTGCTACTGGCCTGGCAGGTTACACAGGAGCGACAAAACTCCTTAGTGTCTTCAGACATGTGGGGCCAGTGAAAGTGAGGGACAATTCTGTCCCAAGTCTTGTTCTGGCCCAGGTGACCTGCTAAGGGAATGTCATGGGCTAGGGTCAATAGGAAGCCCCTGAACTTCAGAGGTATAACCAACCTCCTGGTGGTACCAGGCTTGGGGTCTCTACACTCTGAGTACAAGAGTCCATCATCCCAATACACTGTTTGGGGACCACTAGCTTTCCCAACAGCCTCAGCAGCAGCTTTGCTGTCTGAGGGGTTCAAGAGAGGGGCAGCTCTGCTGCTCCTGGCTCAGATCTGCCCTGGAAGGGCCCCCTGTCCCCAAGAACTCAACCTGGTCAGGTTCAAGCTCCTCTGGGACAGTTCCTTCCTCAGGACTGAGATCATCCCCCTCAAGAGACTGATCTTCCTTCTGAGCCAAGGGGGAAGGCACTGCCTTTACCCTACTACTCCTCCTTTTGGAGGGCACTTGGTCCATTATTTCAGAATCCAAGGCCTATTCAGTGTTAGACATTTTGCTCTGTGACCTGGTCACAGCAAACACATCTGCAGGGATCCCCAGCATTTCTGCATGGGTCCTGAGCTCCACTTCTGCCCAAGCTGAAGTTTCAAGATCATTGCCAAGCAAGCATTCCACTGGTAGGTTTGCACTCACCACAACCTTCTTAAGGCCAGTTACCCCTCCCCAGGAGAAGTTAACAACTGCCAGAGTATGGTCTGTTCTGACATTGCTAGCATTGGTCACTTGGTACATTTCACCAAGTATAATCTGCCCAGGATCCACAAGGTCTTGTGTCACCATGGAGACACTTGCCCCTGTGTCCCTAAATGCCAAAGCCTCTTTTTCATTGATTAAGGGCTGTTGTCTGTACTTGCCCAGATTACTGGGACTCACAGAGGAGGTCACATCCATGCCTCCATCACAGACTAGGACAGCCTGAGTGAGTTCTCTGACTAGGTCAGAGCTCATCTCCTTACCCAGGGTCAACCCTACTAAACCCTTGGCCTGTGTATTCCCACCACCAACTGTAACTGCACTAGGGGGAACAGGTGCCTTAGGGGCATTGGTGGGGGCTGGAATAGAGTCTTTGGACTTGGTGCAATCACTGGTCCAGTGTGTCTTTTGCTTACAGACTTTGCACCATGGTTTCTTTTGGCCTCTTCCCTTGTTAGACTGTGAATCCCCACCTGAAGAAGATTTTTGGGGGCCTTGTGAAGACTTCTGGTCTTTACCCTTCTCCCCACCCTTATCAGAGTTCTTAGAACCTTGCTTCTTTGGGTCACCACCTTGGTTCTGTACCTTCTGCCTCACCCTGGTTCTGACCCATTTGTCTGCCTTCTTTCCCAATTCTTGGGGAGAGGTCAGATCAGAGTCCACCAGGTACTGATGCAACAGCTGATTTTGACAGTTATTAAGAATCTGCTCCCTCATGATAAGATTGTACAATCCTGTGAAGTCACATACCTTACTGCCCAATAACCAACCTTCCAGAGCCTTAGCAGAACAATCCACATAGTCCACCTAGTCTTGAGTCTGTGCTTTTTGGGTATCTCTAAACTTTAACCTGTATTGTTCAGTTGTTAGGCCAAACCCATCAATCAGAGCACTCTTCAAGACTTTGTAATTGTCAGCATCCTCTTCTCTAACAGTGAGGAGCTTGTCTCTACCTTTGTCTGCAAAGGAGAGCCACAAGATTGCTGCCCACTGCTCCTGAGGGACCCTCTGTACTTTACAGGCCCTCTCCAGTGCAGTTATCCATTTGTGGATGTCATCCCCACTCTGGTAGGGAGGGACAATCTTGCTCAGTTTCCTATGGTCATAAGACCTTTCCCTATCTCTGTGGAAATTGCTGCCACCATGGGACTCTAGTCCCAAATTTTTTCTCTCTCTATAGAGATGTAGGGACTCCCTGTCTATAGCCAATTGCTGTTTTCTGAGTTCAAGCTGGGCTTGCTCATACTGAATCAGTCTCTTCCTCCTCTCATGAGAGGATTCCCTTCCATGAGAGGAGACAGAGGTCCCTACTGATGTGTCAGAGTGGTTAGATTCCTGAGAAGGAGATCTAGGTCTTCTGGGCACACTCACAATTCTTCCTGGGGGGACAAAGGGGAGGTCATTCTGATCCTCCTCCTCCTCCACAGGAGGAATTGGGTTTTCCAGGTCAAGGTCATTTTCACCTTCCTGGCCAGTTTCAGAGGGGGGGCCCTGGGTTTCTTCACCCCTGACCCCTTCCTCATTTTCTGCCCCACCCTCTCTGCCTACCCCTTCAGACCCTAGGGGCCTGCTGAGATCATCAGCCAGTAACACCTCCCTGAGGTGTTGGGTGCTGGCACTTTTGCCTGCCTTCAGCTTCCTAGTATTGCACAATGCTCTCAATTCCAAGAATGGGAGATTATCATACTTGGAGGGAAGAAGCCCACTGGCTTCTGGCAAGGACTCACTGGGTCCTGGCTTTGAAGACATTACTAGTGAGGTGTGGTGTATCCACTACCTACTCTAGTGTGGCCTACTAAACTCTCTTGAGTTGTAGAAAGGGTGTGCTATCCCTTAACACACAACTCTAAGTTCAGTAGAACTTACTGTATCCTAAGCTTGATTTATATGTACCTAAGGTACCCTTAGTGGTTTTCAGTTGATCAACTCAATTGAGATTATCTGGTAAAACAATAGCAAGCTGGAATCCCACACGCTGCCCACCAATGTGAGAAGTTGGCCTGGTATATGCTGTCCACTAATTATAGTGGGCACCTTGCACCAGTCCAAACAACCCCTTATTGGAGATAGGTTAAAGACAACCTTTATTGAAAGCTATCCTAGTGGTAGCTATGGAGAGCAGCCTTCAGGCTAAGTCTTGAAGGAATATAAAGCAGCTTGTTTTACCAGTCTATAATCTCTTGAGTGACCAAATGAAAGAGGACCACACCAGGTATATATTCAAAATATATGTATTTATTGCTAAACACACCCCTCTAGTCTCTTTATGAGGCTAGAGTTCAAGTACATAAGTTATAAGTTAGTTATCAACAGTAATAGCACAAATACACGTTTGAGCCCTAGGGGCGTACCAAACAATATACCAATAAAGTGGTATAAGAACCACGACTGAGCTAGACACAAGGCCTAGAGCCTGTAGATGTGCTTGGACCACAAGGAACCACCCAAGGTAGTGACACAGGGGACCCACGGGGGACGCGTGCAGTGTGAGAACACAGCCGCGAATCGCCGTTGGCTTCTATGGGGAAAGTCGCGGTTGGAATTTTAAAGAAAAGGCACACTTAGAGGAGGACTTGGAGCAAACCCCTTTAGAACTAGGTCATTCTAGAGTCTATACCCACGGGAGCACCGGAGTACTTGAGTTACCTCACCCAGGGAAGCCGGGTGCATAGGTGTCTTTCGGGGTCGGGTTTCGTCGTCGTTTACAATGGCGATCTGCTGCAAAGTGCTGCTGGCGACCAAGTCAAAAGTGTTCGGGTGGATCCAAAGGTGGATCGGAGATCTGAAGAACCTGAAAGCAGAGGGGACAGAGTCTGGGTCACTAGCCAGTGACCAGGAAGGCGATGAGCAGATGCCCACCGATGTCGGGTGCTTCAGGTAGGTTGACGGTCGTCTTGACTCTTCAGCCACGAGGTCCAGGAGGCGTCGACGATAACCAAGAGCTGGATTCCAGCTGCGCCATGAGGTCTGGCGCTTGCTGATGTGTCGGCGACCGGATTGGACCCAACAAGCCTTGGCAACGGCAAGTCTTGTGGAAATAGAAGAAGGACAGTGGTGCAGACCAGCAAGGTCTGAGGGACTCACCCAGCAAGGATAAGTCAGGGCAAGCCTAGAGCAACCAGAGAAGCCCAATTAGAATTAGAGTTGCCTTCGGGAGGGCCCACTAGCCAAAGGACTAGCGACCGCAAAGGAGCCTCGAGTGGACACACTTGGAGCTGGCTCACGGGACACTTGTGGAGTTGGGGCCAGTGATCTTAGGAGCAGTCGGTGCTGGATGTAGGGGCTACTCGGAGCCCAAAGCACAACTTCGTGGGACCCCAAGAAGAGGATGCACTTGCAAATGTGCTTGGTGTCCAGGGGTCACGGTTCCACAATACCCACGACAGCTACGGGCCTCAGCTTTGCTGGGGACTCAGGGCAGCCTCGGAAAAGTCTGGAAATCCACCTCTGGTGATGCAAAGACTTCGGCGTCTGGCGGGAGCTTCAGCGATGCAGACTGGACAATTGCTTCTTTGGTGCCTGCCAAGCAGGGGAGTCACTCCTTGACCCCAAGGGAGATTCTTCAGTCCTCTAATCGTAAAGTAGAGCGTCGAAGGTCCAGGATTCTGTATCAGAGTTTCGTCCAGGTAAATCTGAAGTCCTAAGGACTGGGGTCCCATACTTATACCAAGTTAGGGGGTTGGACATACTCTTGGGACCCACCTATGGGAGGGTCAGGGCAGAGGGGTGGTTACTCCCCTTTCCCTTTGTCCAGTTTCACGCCAGAGCAGGGGCTGGAAGCCCCTGAGCCGGTTTGAACTGGGGTATGCACAGGGACACCAAATGTGCCCCCAGTGCAGGACTTCAAAGCACCAGAGAGTGCTCCCGCCCAGCCCCAAAACACATCATCCGGTCTGGGGAGGTGGTTACACCTCCCTGGGACAGGAAACCTATTGTCCAGGCCTCCCCTGCCGGAGTTTCAGTCAGCAGCAGGAGGCCAGACCCGTGTCTGTGGCAGCGGCATCCATTTTGTGATGCCAGGGCTCTGGAAAGAAGTTACCGGGTATGCCGGTGGGTACATGTCTCTCCCTCTAGAAGGGTGGAATGCTACCCCCGCCGCCAGAACTGGCGGGGGGGGTAGTATTCTCAGATGTTTGACACCAAACACGACATGTTTTGGTGCAGCCAGTCCAAAGTTAGCATTGTACCGCGAGGATATAATGCACTTAAGAGTATATGGTCAGGCTGTACCACAAACAGCATCAGAGGAGGGACTCCGAACACTGTAGAGGGGCTATGCTCATGCAGGGGCACCCTCTCACATAAAAACCAAGCACTCTGCCTTCAGGATTGGTAAGGCCTGCCATAGGAGTGACTTATAGGTTTATATGTGTGTACATATGTAGTGAGATAGGTAACCTATATCACAGTAAGGGGTGCATGCACCACCTTACCCAGGCTGCAGTAGCAGACCTGTGGTGTCATTTTGGATGGCCTTCCAGGGGTGGCACAATACATGCTGCAGCCCCTGGTAGGCCTCTGAGGTACCTATGCCCTGGGTACATAGTATACCCTATACTAGGGACTTATAAGGGCACTCCAGATTCCAATCAGAGATGTGCCTAAGGCACATGGAAACCATTTTAGAGAGGAAGCAGCTAGGCTGGGGTTCTGATTAGCAGGGCCCCAGCCAGACTAATGTCGAAAAACAGTGAAGCATCAGCAAAAAGTGGGGGTACCCATGTGAAGCAGATCCTACTCTCCTACACTTCCTGTACCTCTTGTTCTTCTTTCTGCACCCCTCTTGCCTCTTTCTGCACCTCTGTCAGTTCTTTCTGCACTGCTCTTGCTTCTTTCTGTACCCTTCTTGCAAATTTCTGCACCCCTCTTGCCTCTTTCTGCACCCCTCTTACCTCTTTCTGTACCTCTCTTGCCTTTTTCTGCACCCCTCCTCCATATTTCTGCACCTCTCTTGCCTGTTTCTGCACCTTAGTTGCTTCTTTCTGTACTTACCTTGCTTCTTTCTGCACCTTTTTTGCCTCTTTCTACACCTCTATTGCTTCTTTCTCCACTTCCCCTGCTTCTTTCTCCTCCTCTCTTTCTTCTTTCTACACCCCTTTTGCTTATTTCTGCACCTCTATTCCCTCTTTCTTCACCCCTCTTCCCTCTTTCAACACCTCTTTTGCCTGTTTCTACACATCTCTTGCCTCTTTCTGTACTTCTTTTGCCACTTTCTGCACTTCTCTTGCCTATTTCTGCACTTCTGTTGCTCCTTTCTGCACTTCTCTTGCCTGTTTCTGCACCTCTCTTGCCTCTTTCTGCACCTCTGTTGCCTCTTTCTGCACCTTGCTTGTTTCTTTCCGTACCCCTTGTGAGAAGTTGGCCTGGTATATGCTGTTCACTAGTTAAAGTGGACACCTTGCACCAGTACAATTCGACTCTTGTGGTAGGTAGGTTTAAGACAACCTTTATAGAAAGCTATCCTAGTGGTAGATGTGGAGAGCAGCCTTCAGGCTAAGTCTTGGAGGAATGTAAAGCAGCTTGTTTTACCACACAATCTCTTGAATCACCAAATGAAAAGACACCACACAGGTATATATATCAAATATATATGTATTTATTACTAAACAACTCTCTACTAATCTCTTTATGAGATTAGAAGTCAGGAACATATGCACAAATCAACGTTTCACAATAAATTAAGCACAATATGGCTGGGGCCCTAGGGGCATACCAGACCATATACTAAAAAAGAGACTTAAGAACAACGACTTGCAAAGAGACAAGGCCTAGGGCCTTCAGAAGTGTTGGGGCCTCACGAAACCACCCAAGGCAGGTAAGTAAAGGACCCACGGGGGACGCGTGCAGTGAGTGAACACAGGCGCGGATCGCCGTTGACTTCAATGGGGCAAGTCGTGGTTAGAAATTAAGAGGTTAAGGGCACTTCGGGAGTAGCTACAAGCAAGTCAGTTACAGGGTAAGTAGTTCTAGGGCCAACACCCACAGGAGCATATGCACAAATCAACGTTTCACAATAAATTAAGCACAATATGGCTGGGGCCCTAGGGGCATACCAGACCATATACTAAAAAAGAGACTTAAGAACAACGACTTGCAAAAAGACAAGGCCTAGGGCCTTCAGAAGTGTTGGGGCCTCACGAAACCACCCAAGGCAGGTAAGTAAAGGACCCACGGGGGACGCGTGCAGTGAGTGAACACAGGCGCGGATCGCCGTTGACTTCAATGGGGCAAGTCGCGGTTAGAAATTAAGAGGTTAAGGGCACTTCGGGAGTAGCTACAAGCAAGTCACTTACAGGGTAAGTAGTTCTAGGGCCAACACCCACAGGAGCACTGTAGTGCTGGAGTTACCTCACCCAGGGAAGCCGGGTGCATAGGTGTCCTTTGGTGTCGGGTCGCGGCGTCGTTTTCAATGGGAGCCAATGAAGACTTGCTGCTTGTGAAGTCTGAAGAAGTGTCCGGTGGAATCCAAGCCTGGATTCGGAAGAAGGAAGACCTGAAAGCAGAGGGGAAAGTGTTCAAAGTCACTGGGCAGTGACTCGGGGCAAGGAAGATGAATGCCCACCGTCGTCGGAAGATTCAGGTCGTTCATGGGTGTCTTGACTCTTTGGCCACAAGGTCCAAGAGGTGTTGACGACAACCAGGAGCTGGATTCGGCGTGTCGCACAAAGTTTGCAGCTGACTGTGGTATCGGCAACCCGATTGGAGCCAACAAGCCTTGGTAGCAGCAAGTCTCGTGGAAAGTGTGAAAAGTCAATGGTGCAGACCAGCAAGGTCTGGGGAACTCACCCAGCGAGGGTAAGTCAGGACAGGCCTGGAGCAATTAGGGGAGCCCTTTGGTTCTTTAGAAAAGTCTTCTGCGGACCCACAAGCTGGCTGGCAAGGGATTGCAAAGACGCCTTGGGAGGATTCCTTCAACAGGGGCCCACGGTCACTCGAGACGGGGTAGGCCTCTGATCTTCGGAGGGGTTCTTGCTAAAGGCTGGGACCACACGTGGTCTAAAGCACAGGTTCGTAGAATGTTGTGAAGGGGTTGCACTTGACAATAGTGCACGGTACCCAGGGACTGCGGTTCCTCGTCACTCGTGGGGTCCACTGGCCTCAGCTTTACTGGGGACTCACGATGGCCTTTGAGAAGTCAGTAAATCTTTGTCTTGGGCTGCAGGGACCTCGGGCTTCAGTGGGAGCGGTGTAGTTTGCGACTGTTGTTGTACTTTTTGGTGCCTGCCAAGCAGGGGAGTCACTCCTTGACTCCAAGGGAGATTCTTCAGTCTTCCAGAGGTAGTGGAACGTCGAAGGTCCAGGATTCTTCTTTAGAGCGTCGTTCAGGGGTATCTAGTTTGCAATGCACAGGTTCCCCCTCTTATACTAAAAGAAAGGGAGGGACTAGCTCTATGACCCCACCTATGGGAGGGTCAGGGGAGTGGGTGGCTACACCCACTTCCCTTTGTCCAGTTTCACACCAGAGCAGGGGCAGGTAGCCCCTGAGCTGGTTTGAACTGGCATATGCACAGAGGAGCCTTCTGCTCCCCCAGTGCAGGACTTCAAAGCACTCTAAGAGTGCACCCACCCAGCCCCAATACACTAAACCCTGTCTGGAAGGTGGTCACACCCTCCTGTGACAGGATACCTATTGTTGGGCTTCCTCCACTGTGAGTTTCGGTCATCAGCAGGAGGGCAGCCCAGTGTCTGTGACTGGTGGCATCCATTTTGTGATGCCAGGGCTCTTCAGGATTCTACCGCGTTTCCACAGTAGGTACATGTCTATCCCTCTAGAAGGGTGGAATGCTACCCCCGCCGCCAGAACTGGCGGGGGGGTAGTATTCCAAGATGTTTGACACCAAACACGACATGTTTCCGTGCAGCCATCCCAAAGTTAGCATTTAATGCGAGGTTATAATGCGCTTAAGAGTATATGGTCAGGCTGCACTACAAACAGCATCAGAGAAGGGTCTCCGAATGCTGCAGAGGGGCTCTGCTCATGCAGGGGCACCCTCTCACATAGGAACCAAGCCCTCTGCCTTCAGGATTGATAAGGCCTGCCATAGGAGTGACTTGTAGGTTTATATGTGTGTATATATGTAGTGATATAGGTAGCCTATATCACAGTAAGGGGTGCATGCACCACCTTACCCAGGCTGCAGTAGCAGACCTGTGGTGTCAGATTTAGTCTGCTTCCCAGGGGTGGCATAATACATGCTTCAGCCCCTGGTAGGCCTGTGAAGTACCTATGCCCTTGGCACCTAAGGTACCATATACTAGGGACTCATAAGGTACCACAGTATCCAATCACTAGTGCACCTAGAGTGCACTCCAAGTCGTTTAGAGAGAACAGAGAGGCTGGGGCCCTGATTGGCAGGGTCCCAGCCTGACTATAGCCAGAAACCAGTGTAAACATCAGAAAAAAAGTGGGGGCAACATAAGAGGCAGATCCTACTCTCCTACACAACCCCCCCCAAATGCAGGGACACTAAACTAACCATGACCAGTTGAGTCTTCGTGCTCTAAGTGGAAATACCTTGAGAGTCCATCTGCATTGGCATGTTGGGTCCCAGGCCTATGTTCCACTGTATAGTCCATCCCCTGTAGGGAAATGGACCACCTCAAAAGTTTTGGGTTTTCACCTTTCATCTGTTTAAGCCATAGGAGGGGCTTGTGGTCAGTCTGAACTATGAAGTGAGTGCCAAACAAGTATGGCCTCAGCTTCTTCAGGGCCCACACCACAGCAAAGGCCTCCCTCTCTATAGCTGACCAACGTTTCTCTCTAGGGGTCAGCCTCCTGCTAATAAAAGCTACTGGCTGGTCTTGACCTTCATCATTCAGTTGAGACAGTACAGCTCCCACACCCAGCTCAGAAGCATCTGTTTGGACAATGAACTTTTTGGTTAGTCTGGACTCTGTAAGATGGGGGCAGTGCACATGGCCTGCTTTAGGTCTTCAAATGCCTTCTGACAGCTAGCTGTCCACTGAACCTTTTTTCGCATTTTCTTTGAGGTCAGATCATTCAAGGGGGTCACTATAGATCCATATCCCTTCACAAACCTCCTATAGTACCCAGTCAGGCCTAAGAAGGCTCTCACCTATGTCTGGGTGGTTGGAGCAACCCATTCCATTATGGTTTGGATTTTACTCTGTAAAGGCTGAACCTGGCCTCCACCCACAAGGTGGCCCAGGTATACAACCTGACTTTGCCCTATCTGGCACTTAGTGGCCTTGATAGTGAGGCCTGCTTTCTGCAGAGCCTCCAAAACATTTCTGAGGTGGACCAGGTGATCATGCCAGGAGGAACTAAAGACAGCAATATCATCTAGATAAGCTGAGCAATAAGTTTCCATCCCTGCCAGAACTTTATTCACCAACCTCTGAAAAGTGGCAGGTGCATTTTTCAATCCAAAGGGCATCACCACAAAGTGGTAGTGCCCACCAGGGGTCGAAAATGCTTTTGGCTGTTGCATCATCAGCTAACCTGATCTGCCAGAAGCCAGCTGTTAGGTCAAATGTACTTAGATACTTGGCTGAGGCCAAAGTATCAATCAGCTCATCTGCCCTTGGTATGGGATAGGCATCAGTCCTGGTGACTGCATTGAGGCCTCTGTAGTCTACACAAAACCTCATTTCTTTCTTACCACCCTGGGTATGAGGCTTGGGCACTAGGACTACTGGGCTAGCCCAAGGGCTATCTGAAAGCTCAATCACACCTAACTCCAACATTTTCTGGACTTCAGTCCTGATACAGTCCCTGACATGGTCAGGTTGCCTGTAGATTTTACTCTTGACAGGCAGACTGTCTCCAGTGTCCACCTCATGGGTGCACCAGGTAGTCTGACTAGGGGTCAGGCTAAACATATGTCTGTACTGTTGCAGAACTTGTCTGCACTCAGTTTTCTGATGGTCAGTGAGGCTGCTTGCCAAAGCAACACCATTTACTGACCCATCATCAGGGTTCTGTGAGACCATGTCAGGGAGAGGGTCACTCTCCTCCTCCTGGTCCTCATCAGTTGCCATGAGCAAGCCCATGTCAGCCCTGTCAACATATGGTTTTAATCTGTTGACATGGAGTACCCTCAGGGGGCTCCTGGGAGTTCCAAGATTCACCAGATAGGTGACTTCTCCCTTTTGCTCAACAATGGTATGGGGGCCACTCCACTTGTCTTGGCGGGCTGCTGGGGCCACAGGCTCCAACACCCACACTCTCTGTCCTGGCTGGTACACAGTCAGCACAGCCTTTTGGTCATGCCAAGCTTTTTGTAATTCTTGGCTGGCCTCCAGGTTTTTGGTTGCCTTTTTCATGTATTCGGCCATCCTGGAGCGGAGACCAAGTACATAGTCCATCACATCCTGTTTGGGGGGTTTGAGAGGTAACTCCCAGCCCTCTTTCACCAAACATAATGGACCTCTTACAGGATGCCCAAACAGAAGCTCAAATGGGCTGTAACCAACCCACTTCTGTGGAACCTCTCTGTATGCAAACAACAGGCAGGGAAGAAGAAGGTCCCATTTCCGCCTAAGCTTCTCTGGGAGTCCTTTAATCATTCCCTTCAGGGTTTTGTTGAAACGTTCAACCAACCCATTGCATTGTGGGTGATAGGGGGGGTGAACTTATAAGTTACACCACACTCCTTCCACATTGCCTTCAGATATCCTGACATGAAGTTTGTACCTCTGTCAGAGATGACCTCCTTTGGGAAATCCACTCTGGAGAAAACTCCAATGAGGGCTCTTGCCACCACAGGGGCTGTGGTGGTCCTCAGGGGAATTGCCTCTGGGTACCTGGTGGCATGATCCACTACCACCAGGATAAATCTGTGCCCAGATGCAGTTTGAGGGTCAAGGGGACCAACAATGCCAATCCCTACCTTTTCAAAGGGTACCCCCATCACAGGTAGTGGTATCAGGGGGGCCTTTGTAGTGCCACCTGCCTTGCCACTGGCTTGGCATGTGACACAGGAGCGACAAAACTCCTTTGTGTCCTCTGACATATGTGGCCAATGAAAATGTGGAACAAGCCTGTCCCAGGTCTTGTTTTGGCCCAAGTGACCTGCTAAAGGGATGTCATGTGCTAGGGTCAAGAGGAACCCCTAAACGTCTGAGGTATTACCAACCTCCTGGTGGCTCCAGGGGCTGGATCTCTACCCTCAGAATATAGGAGTCCCTCATCCCAATAAACTTTATGGGACCCACTAGCACTCCCAGCAGCCTCAGCAGCAGCCTGCTGTCTGAGGGGTTCAAGAGAGGGGCAGCACTGTTGCTCCTTACTCAGATCCTCCCTAGAAGGGCCCCCTGCCCCCAAGAACTCAACCTGATCAGGCTCAAGTTCCTCTGGGGCAGTTCCTTCTTCAGGGTCTGCTCCTCCTCCCTTAAGAGGGGAATCAGTGATCTGAGACAGAGGGGAAGGCACTGCCTTAACCCTACTGCTCCTCTTCTTGGGAAGCATCTGGTCCATAGTTTCAGGATCCAGAGCTGGTTCAGTGTCATGCATTTTGGCCTGTGACCTGGTCACAGCAAATACCTCTGCAGGGATGCCTAACATCTTAGCATGAGTCCATAACTCTACTTCAGACCAGGCTGAAGTTTCTAGATCATTGCCCAATAGACATTCTACAGGGAGGTCTGCACTGACTACAACCTTCTTGAGGCCAGTTACCCCTCCCCAGGAGAAATTCACAACTGCCAGACTATGGTTGGTCCTGACATTGCTTGCATTGGTCACCTGGTACATTTCGCCCAGGATGATCTGTCCAGGGTCCACAAGATCCTCTGCCACCATGGTGACACTAGCACCTGTGTCCCTAAATGCCAAAGCCTGTTTGCCATTTATTTCAGGCTGCTGTTTGTATTTGCCCAGATTACTGGGGCTCACAAGGAAGGACATGTCCATGTCTCCATCACAAATCAGCATTGCCTGAGTGGGTACTCTGACTAGGCCAGAGTCCACTTCAGACCCCAGGGTCAACCCTACTACACCCTTATTCTGAGTACCACCTCCACCAGTAGCTGAACTAGGGGGAACAGTTGCCTTGGGGGCAGGAGTGGTGGTGGTGGTTTGGTCTTTGGACTTGTTTACAGTCAGAAGTCCAGTGCCCTTTCTGTTTACAGAATTTGCACCAGGGCTTCTTTTGGCCTTTTCCCTTGTTGGATTGTGACTCCCCACCAGATGCAGATTTTTGGGGCCCTTGTGAAGACTTCTGGTCTTTTGACTTATCCCCACCTTTCTCAGAGCCCTTAGGATCCTGCTTCTTGGTGTCACCCCCTTGGTTCTGGGTTTTCTGCCTCACCTTGGTTCTGACCCACTTGTCTGCCTTCTTTCCCAATTCTTGGGGAGAGGTCAGATCTGAGTCCACCAGGTATTGATGCAACAACTGGTTCTGGCAATTATTAAGGATCTGTTCTCTCATCATTAGATTATACAATCCCTTGAAATCAGTAACCCTACTGCCAACCAGCCAACCCTCCAGAGCCTTGGTTGCACAATCTACAAAGTCAGTCCAGTCCTGAGTCTGTGCCTTCTGGGTGTCTCTGAACTTCAACCTGTACTGCTCAGTGGTTAAGCCAAACCCATCTATCAGTGCACTCTTCAGGACTTCATAGTCATCAGCATCCTCTTCTCTAACAGTGAGGAGCTTGTCTCTACCTTTATCTGAAAAGGAGAGCCACAAGATTGCTGCCCACTGCTTTTGGGGGACCTGTTGTACTCTACAGGTCCTTTCCATTGCAGTTACCCATTTATGGATATCATCCCCACTCTGGTAGGGAGGAACAACCTTGCTCAGGTGTAGGAGAGTAGGATCTGCTTCACATGGGTACCCCCACTTTGTTCTGATGCTTCACTGTTTTACGACTTTAGTCTGGCTGGGGCCCTGCTAATCAGAACCCCAGCCTAGCTGCTTCCTCTCTAAAATGGTTTCCATGTGCCTTAGGCACATCTCTGATTGGAATCTGGAGTGCCCTTGTAAGTCCCTAGTATATGGTATACTATGTACCCAGGGCATAGGTACCTCAGATGCCAACCAGGGGTTGCAGCATGTATTGTGCCACCCCTGGAAGGCCAGCCAAAAGGACACCACAGGTCTGCTACTGCAGCCTGGGTAAGGTGGTGCATGCACCCCTTACTGTGATATAGGTTACCTATATCACTACATACATACACACATATAAACCTATAAGTCACTCCTATGGCAGGCATTATCAATCCTGAAGGCAGAGTGCGTGGTTCCTATGTGAGAGGGTGCCCCTTCATGAGCAGGGCCCCTCTGCAGCGCTCGGAGACCCTTCTCTGATGCTGTTTGTAGTGCAGCCTGACCATATACTCTTAAGCGCATTATAACCCCACGTTAAATGCTAACTTTGGTATGGCTGCATCAAATCATGTCGTGTTTGGTGTCAAACATCTTGGAATACTACCCCCCCGCCAGTTCTGGCAGCGGGGGTAGCATTCCACCCTTCTAGAGGGAGAGACATGTACACACCGGCCTGCCCGGTAACTTCTTTCCAAGCCCTGGCATCACAAAATGGATGCCGCTGCCACAGACACGAGTCTGGCCTCCTGCTGCTGACCGAAACTCCAGCAGCGAAGGCCTGGACAATAGGTTTCCTGTCCCAGGGAGGTGTAACCACCTCCCCAGACAGGATAGTGTGTATTGGGGCTGGGCGGGAGCACTCTCTGGTGCTTTGAAGTCCTGCACTGGGGGCACATTTGGTGTCCCTGTGCATACCCCAGTTCAAACCGGCTCAGGGGCTTCCAGCCCCTGCTCTGGCATGAAACTGGACAAAGGGAAAGGGGTGTAACCACCCCTCTGCCCTGACCCTCCCATAGGTGGGTCCCCAGAGTATGTCCAACCCCCTACCTTAGTATAAGTATGGGACCCCAGTCCTTAGAACTTTAGATTTACCTGGACGAAACTCTGACACAGAATCCTGGACCTTCGACGCTCTACTTTATGATTAGAGGACTGAAGAATCTCCCTTGGGGTCAAGGAGTGACTCCCCTGCTTGGCAGGCACCAAAGAAGCAATTGTCTGGTCTGCATCGCTGAAGCTCCCGCCGGACGCCGAAGTCTTTGCATCACCAGAGGTGGATTTCCAGACCTCCCCGAGGCTGCCCTGAGTCCCCAGAAAAGCTGAGGCCCGTAGCTGTCGTGGGTAATGTGGAACTGTGACCCCTGGACACTGAGCACATTTGCAAAGTGCATCCTCTTCTTGGGCTCCCACGAAGTTGTGCTTTGGGCTCCGAGTAGCCCCCGCCTCCCACCCCGACTGCACCGAAGATCACTGGCCTCCACTCCATGAGTGTCCCGTGAGCCAGCTCCAAGTGCGTCCACTCGAGGCTCCTTTGCGGTCGCTAGTCTGTTGGCTAGAAGGCCCTCCCGAAGGCCAATCTTATCCTGCTTGGGCTTCCCTGGTTGGTCCAGGTGTGCCCTGACTTACCTTTGCTGGGTGAGTCCCTCAGACCTTGCTGGGCTGCAGCACCATCCTTCTTCTATTTCCATGAGACTTGCCGTTGCCAAGGCTTGTTGGGTCCAATCCGGTCGTCAACACCTCAGCAATCGACAAACATTGTGGGACAGCTCGAATCCAGCTCCTGGTTGTCGTCAACGCCTCCTGGACCTCGTGGCTGAAGAGTCAAGACGACCATCAACCTACCTGAAGCACCCGACATCGGTGGGAATTCGCTCATCGCCTTCCTGCTCACTGGCTAGTGACCCAGACTCTGTCCCCTCTGCTTTCAGGTTCTTCAGATCTTCGATTAACCTTTGGATCCACCAGAACACTTTCGACTTGGTTGCCAGCAGCACTTTGCAGCAGATCGCCATTGAAAACGACGACGAAACCCGACCCCGAAAGACACCTATGCACCCGGCTTCCCTGGGTGAGGTAACTCGAGTACTCCGGTGCTCCCATGGGTATAGACTCTAGAATGACCCAGTTCTAAAAGGGTTTGCTCCAAGTCCTCCTCTAAGTGTCCCTTTTCTTTAAACTTCCAACCGCGACTTTCCCCATAGAAGTCAACGGCGATTCGCGGCTGTGTTATCACACTGCACGGGTCCCCCATGGGTCCCCTGTGTCACTACCTTGGGTGGTTCCTTGTGGTCCAAGCACTTCTACAGGCTCTAGGCCTTGTGTCTAGCTCAGTCGTGGTTCTTATACCACTTTATTGGTATATGGTTTGGTACGCCCCTAGGGCTCAAACGTGTATTTGTGCTATTACTGTTGATAACTAACTTATAACTTATGTACTTCGAACTCTAGCCTCATAAAGAGACTAGAGGGGTGTGTTTAGCAATAAATACATATATTTTGAATATATACCTGGTGTGGTCCTCTTTCATTTGGTCACTCAAGAGATTATAGACTGGTAAAACAAGCTGCTTTACATTCCTTCAAGACTTAGCCTGAAGGCTGCTCTCCATAGCTACCACTAGGATAGCTTTCAATAAAGGTTGTCTTTAACCTATCTCCAATAAGGGGTTGTTTGGACTGGTGCAAGGTGCCCACTATAATTAGTGGACAGCATATACCAGGCCAACTTCTCACATTGGTGTGCAGCGTGTGGGATTCCAGCTTGCTATTGTTTTACCAGATAATCTCAATTGAATTGATCAACTGAAAACCACTAAGGGTACCTAAGGTACATATAAATCAAGCTTAGTATACAGTAAGTTCTACTGAACTTAGAGTTGTGTGTAAAGGGATAGCACACTCTTTCTACAACTCAAGGGAGTTTAGTAGGCCACACTAGAGTAGGTAGTGCATACACCACACCTCACTAGTAATGTCTTCAAAGCCAGGACCCAGTGAGTCCTTGCTAGAAGCCAGTGGGCTTCTTCCCTCCAAGTATGATAAACTCCCATTCTTGGAATTGAGAGCATTATGCAATACTAGGAAGTTGAAGGCAGGCAAAAGTGCCAGCACCCAGCACCTGAAGGAGGGGTTACTGGCTGATGATCTCAGCAGGCCCCTAGGGTCTGAAGGGGTAGGCAGAGAGGGTGGGGCAGAAAATGAGGAAGGGGGCAAGGGTGAAGAAACCCAGCCCCCCTCTGAAACTGGCCAGGAAGGTGAAAATGACCTTGACCTGGAAAACCCAATTCCCCCTGTGGAGGAGGAGGAGGATCAGATTGACCTCCCCTTTGCCCCCCAGGAAGAATTGTGAGTGTGCCCAGAAGGTCTAGATCTCCTTCTCAGGAGTCTAACCACTCTGACACCTCAATAGGGACCTCTGTCTCTTCTCATAGGAGAGAATCCTCTCATGACAGGAGGAAGAGACTGATTCAGTATGAGCAAGCCCAGCTTGAACTCAGAAAACAGCAATTGGCTATAGACAGGGAGTCCCTACATCTCTATAGAGAGAGAAAAAGTTGGGACTAGAGTCCCATGGTGGCAGCAATTTCCCCAGAGATAGGGAAAGGTCTTATGACCATAGAAACCTGAGCAAGATTGTCCCTCCCTACCAGAGTGGGGATGACATCCACAAATGGATAACTGCACTGGAGAGGGCCTGTAAAGTACAAAGGGTCCCTCAGGAGCAGTGGGCAGCAATCTTGTGGCTCTCCTTTGCAGACAAAGGTAGAGACAAGCCCCTCACTGTAAGAGAAGAGGATGCTGACAATTACAAAGTCTTGAAGAGTGCTCTGATTGATGGGTTTGGCCTAACAACTGAACAATACAGGTTAAAGTTCAGAGATACCCAAAAAGCACAGACTCAAGACTGGGTGGACTATGTGGATTGTTCTGCTAAGGCTCTGGAAGGTTGGTTGATGGGCAATAAGGTGTGTGACTTCACAGGATTGTACAATCTTATCATGAGGGAGCAGATTCTTAATAACTGTCAAAATCAGCTGTTGCATCAGTACCTGGTGGACTCTGATCTGACATCTCCCCAAGAATTGGGAAAGAAGGCAGACAAATGGGTCAGAACCAGGGTGAGGCAGAAGGTACAGAACCAAGGTGGTGACCCAAAGAAGCAAGATTCTAAGAACTCTGATAAGGGTGGGGAGAAGGGTAAAGACCAGAAGTCTTCACAAGGCCCCCAAAAATCTTCTTCAGGTGGGGATTCATAGTCTAACAAAGGGAAAGGCCAAAAGAAACCATGGTGCAAGGTCTGTAAGCAAAAGACCCACTGGACCAGTGATTGCACCAAGTCCAAAGACTCTACTACAGCCCCCACCGACGCCCCTAAGGCACCTGTTCCCCCTAGTACAGTTACAGTTGGTGGTGGGAGTACTCAAGCCAAGGGTTTAGTAGGGTTGACCCTGGGTAAGGAGATGAGCTCTGACCTAGTCAGAGAACTCACTCAGGCTGTCCTAGTCTGTGATGGAGGCATGGATGTGACCTCCACTGTGAGTCCCAGTAATCTGGGCAAGTACAGGCAACAGCCCTTAATCAATGGAAAAGAGGCTTTGGCATTTAGGGACACAGGGGCAAGTGTCACCATGGTGACACAAGACCTTGTGAATCCTGGGCAGATTATACTTGGTGAAATGTACCAAGTGACCAATGCTAGCAATGTCAGAACAGACCATACTCTGGCAGTTGTTAACTTCTCCTGGGGAGGGGTAACTGTCCTTAAGAAGGTTGTGGTGAGTGCAAACCTACCAGTGGAATGCTTGCTTGGCAATGATCTTGAAACTTCAGCTTGGGCAGAAGTGGAGCTCAGGACCCATGCAGAAATGCTGGGGATCCCTGCAGATGTGTTTGCTGTGACCAGGTCACAGAGCAAAATGTCTAACACTGAACAGGCCTTGGATTCTGGAATAATGGACCAAGTGCCCTCCAAGAAGAGGAGTAGTAGGGTAAATGCAGTGCCTTCCCCCTTGGCTCAGAAGGAAGATCAGTCTCTTGAGGGGGATGATCTCAGTCCTGAGGAAGGACCTGTCCCAGAGGAGCTTGAACCTGACCAGGTTGAGTTCTTGGGGACAGGGGGCCCTTCCAGGGCAGATCTGAGCCAGGAGCAGCAGAGCTGCCCCTCTCTTGAACCCCTCAGACAGCAAGCTGCTGCTGAGGCTGCTGGTAAAGCTAGTGGTCCCCATACAGTGTATTGGGATGATGGACTCTTGTACTCAGAGTGTAGAGACCCCAAGCCTGGTGCCACCAGGAGGTTGGTTATACCGCTGAAGTTCAGGGGCTTCCTATTGACCCTAGCCCATGACATTCCCTTAGCAGGTCACCTGGGCCAGAACAAGACTTGGGACAGACTTGTCCCTCACTTTCACTGGCCCCATATGTCTGAAGACACCAAGGAGTTTTGTCACTCCTGTGTAACCTGCCAGGCCAGTGGCAAGGCAGGTGGCACTACAAAGGCCCCCCTGATACCACTACCTGTGGTGGGGGTTCCCTTTGAAAGGGTGGGGATTGACATTGTTGGTCCCATGGATCCCCAAACAGCATCTGGGCACAGGTTTATCCTGGTGGTAGTGGATCATGTCACCAGGTACCCAGAGGCTATTCCCCTTAGGACCACTACAGCACCTGTGGTGGCAAGGGCCCTCCTGGGAATTTTCTCAAGAGTGGGCTTCCCTAAGGAGGTTGTATCAGACAGGGGAGCTAACTTTATGTCTGGATACTTGAAAGCAATGTGGAAGGAGTGTGGAGTGACTTACAAGTTCACCACACCCTATCACCCACAATGCAATGGTTTAGTTGAGAGATTCAACAAAACCTTGAAGGGCATGATTAAAGGGCTCCCAGAAAAGCTTAGGCAAAGATGGGATATACTCTTGCCCTGCCTTTTATTTGTGATGCAGCGCGTACAATAAAAACAATTTCTCCCAGGTCACTTTATCGGTTATCCAGGCGCGACTTATTTTTACATCCACATGACGATGGGGCCCATGACATCGCCTAAACACACACACACACTCACTCACCTGGATTTCCTCTACACTTTACGAATTATACTCCTAGGAGAAAGAACGAAAACACAATGATGTACCGCTGGAAGGAGCCTGGATACCTTTTTACCATAACCTGTCGCTTCCTTAGTTCTTTCATAAGGTATTCCTGCTCATTGATTTGTCGATGGATCATCTAGTAAGTATTAGTTGATAGTGATCAAAACCAGCTAAATCACAATAACTTATTACTATTTTTGCAAACATTTAGTAAATAATCACTGAGCCATTTGGTTTAAGAATCTTAAAGTTTATATAATTTTAAAGGCATGGAAAAGAATTTAGACTTTATTATTCAATTATTTCATACATTTATTAAATCAATTATTATTAAGCAAAATCAATTTTATTGCAGAAAGGAATTTTGTCATGAGGAAAAATCCTAATTAATCTACCTATCTTCCTAATTTAACCTAATGATTTCTAAACTAAGTTTAAAGTTGGAAAATAATATGATTCTCATACTCAACATGGAAAATAAAGACAGCAACAGAAACTTCAGCTCGTCAGCATCAGCTACCGCAACTCGTCTCATCTAACAGTCTCTCAGCAATTCTAACTCCATCAGCATTTTCTGCAGCAAGGTGTCTCAGCAAAATGGAATACCCCTCCCACTAAGAGTAGGCCTTCTTATACCCTAATTCTAGCTTTGCTAACTAAATTGTTGCAACATTAGTAACGCGCTTCTCTCTCATTGGTCAATTCAGTTCATCGGTTAATTTCTAATCAATTCTCCCGGATCCAGCTAGTTCTTCTGGAATGCATATGTTCATTTCCTTTCTCACAGTTCATGACATGTTTCCATCCGCTTCGATCAGTACATTTGTAACTTCTTTCGATACATTCGAGAACTTTGCAGGCATTGTCCTTTCTCTTAAAGTTGTTCCCACGATTCTCTGCTGATCACCACGGCACATTATCAGTTCAAATAGGTCACATCAGCCTTGACCATTCTTGCATCCTAGCCTTTCGGCACCATCACGTAGTCAGTCTTTCTCCAGCTTTTTCTCCCTCATCATGTGTCTTTTCAGCTCATGCGTACTCTAGTAAACGGCAGCCATTTTATATCGCCACTCGATTAGACTTAAAAGCACTATTTAGAAATAAACAAAACATAATTAAAATAGAGAAATATAGCCTTTTCGTTTCCCTCCCGTCTTCTACGTACCCCAATTAGTTATTACCTAGCAGAAAGCAACATTTAAGCTGTTCCTTACTCACCATCACTATTGTTTTTGCAACGTCACGTTTTTGTTCTATGAAGCACGGATCATGCATTTATTATTTAATTAGTACGCAATTATTATTATGTTATTATTAGACACACAGACATTTGTAAATAGATTGTTCAGCATATATACTTGTGTGTTACCCTTCCCTTCACATACATTGTTGATTAATACATTTAAAACGAACATGTTTATTAATTATTTATAAAATTTGTTAGGGGTTAAAAATTTTCATTTACTCTGCTCCATCAACTCCCCCCTTTGGTGATTTTTAAATCACCACATAAAACCCAAGTTATACTTCTTTTTCAGGCAGCATATGTCTTTCATCCTTTTGCTTTTTGTTAGTTATACATCTGTGTCCATTTCATCTTGTCTTCTTGTTTCTTTGTACATACTTTCTTTCATTTTCTCTAACTTAATTTCGCCCATTTCTCTCTCTCTCTCTTTTATTATTCTGTTATTTCTTTTTATCTCATTTTGTCTTCTTTTTCTTTTTATACATGTTATTACAATTTTCAACACCATAGCTAACAATATTGCTACAGTTGCTATTATTATAACTTTCCCTATCACCAGTCTACTCATTCTTGTTAACCAATTTGCTACTGAAGAAAACCCTTTACCAAGTTTTCCAAGGACACTTTCAACCTCCAGTGGAACTAGTTCTTTGTGCAAATTTGTAATATTTGTGATATACTTTTGTATACTTTCACTCTTATCAGGAATGTAAGTGCAACAATGTTGGACTTTCAGCATTCCACAGACTCCACCCTCTTTTGCCAAAAGAATGTCAAGGGCAAGCCGATTTTGCATCACCATAGCTCTCATGGCAACCATTTCGATATTTACCATCAAGAACCCTCCCGCAGTATCTGTAGACAAACGATCTACTACTGTGGATAATTTCCAAATTTTAAATGCATTCAAAGATATTCCCACTGCTGGTATCAATGCTCCAAAAATATCACCTACAATTTCTGAAAAACTTTCCCTCTTTCTACGTGTAAAACTATTAATCATCTTGTATGTTCCTTTTTCTTCTCTGTCCATATGAAAGATTTTTGGAAAGACCAGGCCTACATAACAAGTTCCATACCAATGGTCCGGTAACCTGTAATAAGCTCTATTCCCACAAATATAATAGATACCCGGAAATATTGGATCCTTTCCACCTTTGAATCCCCATCCTCCCAAAATTTGATAATTGTCATGGCAGATACTGGAACGTACAAAATAATTGTCATAGACTGTCTTATTTCTCCTAATACACAACTTTCCTGTTTGCGGCCAATCTAATGTCATTGCTGCATTTATCTTTTTCCCTTCATGATTCTCTTCCTCAAACGTCCATAGATGTGCTCTTTTCTCTTCTATTGCTTCTTTTTGAAATTTCACTCTTCTTTCTTCAACCATTTCTAAAAATACCTTTTCTTCTTTCTTTAGCTCACAGGTAAGGTTGTTTTTAACTATTTCCTCTAATGTTAAAATTCTATGCTCTAAAAAGAATTCTCCTAAAACTTTTGCTTGTTTTACTTTGTTTAGTTCTGAAACTACAGGAACATTTGCAAAAATCTTATCTACGTCAGTGTAATAAAATTCTAATCTACCTGTTTTATAAAATAAACTTGCTATGACACTACATGTTATTCCATAAGTTAGAGGTAGGTGATGATAAGTCACACCTTCTGTCACTGATGCAGCCAACTGCATACAAACATAACAATCTCTCACATCCATTGTCTCTACATACTCGTACAACAATTTTGTAAAAACATTTTTAGAAAAATCTGCTACTGACTTATCCTTATGTAATTCTGCACTACTTCTTAAAATAACTGGTTCTTTAATATTAGCTTCTTTTTCTGGTTTAGTATTATTCTTTGTTTCTACTACAGCTATACTAATAGGAATTGTGATTGCCAAAACTATCCATATTGTCATTAATAATCCTGTACAAAAGCAGCACATTTTACACCATCTTTTTAGAAACTCACATTTATCTCTTCTATCTCTAGTATTCTCCATTTTTGTTTTTATCTCTTGTTAAATTTCAGAAAATTGTGTCACTACACCTCAGAAATGACTTAGATGCCACTCTGCATTCAAAAAGTCTTTGCTTGGTACTTTCTTTAATTCTTTTCAGAATTCTTTCGTTGTCACATCCGGTGATTTGTCACATCCAGTAAAATTGTCACATCCAGTAAAACTGTCACATCTGGCAGAAGAACTTTAAGTCTTCACTTCAGGTTTGTTGCACTTCACTTCCACCCATTCTGTTTCTTAGTCTCAGGTTCTTGTGAGTGTTTCTTTCTTCTTTGTAATCAGTTAGAGCGATGTACAACCACTCAGGTGACTTGTATTTTGAATTCACTTTCTTTATTCTTTTAGACTTTTGCAACCGTTTTCCACTTGGCTTTTCTTGTTCTTTTTGACTTGTTATTTCATTCACTTGTTCAGCACTTTTTTCACCTGTTCTTATTATTCTGTATCTCAATTTTCTTACATTGCTGGACCAATTATCTCCTTTTCTTGGCCTTTTGGCTTCACTTTCCTTTTCACCTCTTTCTGATTTCCAGTTTCTTTTTCTTGATTCAGATCTTCTTTTTCCTTCTTCTTCGCTTTCTTCAGATTCTGTTTCAACTTTCTCAAAATTGTCTCTTATTTTGAAACTTATGATCTCACTTTCTTTTACTTGTGGTTCTGTTTTCTCCTTCTTTTGTTCACCTATTACTGTCCCTCCTCGAGGTTCTTCCGAATTGGTGTTTATCTCACTCTCTGCTTCTAATTTTCCCTGTTCTTTTATTTTACTGTCTGTCCCTATTGCTCCTCGGGGTTCTTCTCGATTTTCTAGCTTTCTAATTGTCTCTTTCCCTTCTTTGTCTATTAATATTACTTTTGAAGGATTTCCACCACAACTTGTACTTGGTTGCTCATTTAGATCATTTTCTTGTTCATTCTCTTCTCTAATTGGTTCAAATTTCCAAGTTTTCCTTCGAAATTCTTCACAGTTTTCAACTGAACCATCAGATCCTGAACTTGTGTCAGATATTTCCAGATGTCGACTTACAGGTCGATCTTCAAATTCTGGAATTTCTGGAATTTCTCCTTCTTCTTCTTCTTCCTCTTCTTCTATAGAGGTACTTGTAGTCGGGTTTTCCAGATGTCGACTTTCAGGTCGATCTTCAAGTTCTGGCACCCTTTTTCTTCTTCTTTCTGTCTCAGACGCTGAACTGTCATCCCACACTTCCAGATGTCGACCCACATGTCGATCTTCAGGTTCTGGAACTCTGATTGTATGACTGGCATGGACCCAGTTTTTCACTCCTGCACACTTGACTGCAGTCGTTGTCACCAGGATTACCTGTCGTGGCTCGTCCCAACGAGGAACTAGACAGTTTCTTCTCCTGTGGACTTTTATGCGGACCCAGTCTCCTGGATTCAAGTCGTGGGCTGGTTTTCTTTCAAGAGTGGTCACATCCGGTCCAACCTGATGAAACACAGAACGCACCACATCAGCCAGTCCTTTGCAATAATCCAGTACTAGATCATCAGTTATAGTCAGTAACTTGTTGACAGGTACTTGTGCTTGTCTCATTGCTCGTCCCATGATCACTTCATGAGGACTAAGTCCAGTTTTCTTTTCAGGAATACTTCTGATGGTCATCAGGACAAGGGGCAGTGCATCGGGCCATTTGAGTCCTGTAGCTTGACACATTTTTCCTAACCTGTTCTTAATTGTTCCATTTATTTGCTCTACTACCCCAGAAGCCTCTGGTCTGTATGCACAATGCAGTTTCTGTTTAATAATTAATGCTTCACAAATTAATTGAATCAGCTCATTTTGAAAATGTGTTCCTCTATCTGTCTCAATCGTGACTGGAAAACCATACCTTGGAATGAATTCTCGCAGCATAAGCTTTGCTACTGTTATTCCATCATTCCTTCTTGTCGGGTATGCCTCCACCCAACGAGAAAACAAACAGACGACCACTAGAACATATCTTAGTCTGTTACAAGGGGGCATCTCAATGAAGTCCATTTGCATTCTAGTGAACGGACCTCCTTCTCGTCCTATTGTTCCTAGACTCACTATTGTTTTTCTTCCTGGATTGAACTGCTGACAAATAAGACATCTTTGACAAAGACTTTCAGCTATTGCTCTGAATTTTGGGTTATACCATGTTTGTCTAAAAAGTCTGATCATTGCATCTCTCCCAATATGAGCTTGTCCATGGTACATCCGTGCCATGTCTGAAATCATGCTATCAGGCATAACTGGTCTTTCATCTCTGTAAACCCACACACCATTGTTTTCTTGTCTTCTACATCCTGCTTTTATCCATGTATCCTTTTCCTCATCACTTGCAACTTCCTGTAACTGTCTCACCTCATCCCATGTCTCGACAGTGTTAGTAAAAAGCAAAGGAGAAGAAATATGCTCCCTTTCCCGATTCTTATTCAGGGATACCATGTTCTCTGCACAATATCTTGCTATCTCGTCGGCCTAATTATTTCCGACAGTTATGTAATCTTCATTTTTATTATGTGCTTTGCATTTCACTACAGCTATCTGCCTAGGCAGCTGTATCGCCTCAAGCAGTTTCTTCACAAAATCTCCATTTCTGATAGGTGTTCCTGCAGACGTCAAGAAACCTCTTTGTGACCAAATCTGACCAAAGTCATGCACAACACCAAAACCGTACTGGCTATCTGTCACAATCGTAACTCGTACATTTCTTCCCAACTTACATGCTTGAATCAAAGCAATCAGTTCTGCAACTTGGGCAGACCTTATTCCTTTCAGACAAGACGCTTCCATCACAGTCGCCACTGTGCATACTGCGTAAGCTGCGCTTAAAACTCCTTCTCCTGTTCTCAAGCATGAGCCATCCACAAACAGGACATAATCTGATTCTTTTAAAGGCTCATCTTTTATGTCAGCTCTTGGTTTTGTGCAATATTCCAGCACATTCAGACAATCATGATCTACTTCATCTTGTTCAATTATACTCTCTTCATCTGGCAATGATTTTGAAGGATTCACATTCATACATCTATCTATGGTCACATTTTCTGCACTCAAGATTACTTTTTCGTACTTAGTCAGCCGACTATGTGTCATGTACTGTGTTTTTGTTCTTGTCAAAAGAATTTCCACTGAATGGGGAACATATACTCTCAGTGGATACCCCATCACTATACCTTCACTTTGTTCCAGACTTACACAAGTAGCAGCAACAGCTTTCAGACATCCAGGCAACGCTTTTGCTATAGGATCTAAAACAGCTGAAAAATAAGCAATTGGTCTCTTCATTGTTCCATGTTTTTGTACCAGAACTGAAAATGCACATCCATCTCTTTCACCTCAGTACAATTCAAAATCCTTTTCGTAGTCAGGCATTCCCAAAGCAGGGGCCTCACACAATTTCTTTTTCAATTCTTTGAAAGATTTCATTTCTTCGTCATTCAATTCAAAAGGATCTCTAACATCCTTCTTGGTCAGTTTTTGTAATGGCTTAGCAATCAATGAAAAACCACTTATCCATTGTCGGCAATATCCAACCATTCCCAGAAACATTCTTACCTCTCTTTGCGTCATTGGTGCTCTCATTCCTTGAATCATTTTTATTCTCTCAGTCGTTATCTTTCGCACTCCTTTCTCAATTTTACGCCCTAAATATTGGACTTCTTTTTGACAAAACTGCAATTTTGAAGGGGACACTTTATGTCCTCTTTTCTCTAGATGGTTCAGTAAAGCAATTGTATCACTGACACATGCTTCCTTTGTTTTCGATGCCACCAACAGGTCATCGATATACTGCACCATCACTGACTTTTCTGGCATTTTTAAATCTTCCAGGGACTTCTTTAAAATCTGATTAAAGATTGAGGGGCTTTCTGTATACCCCTGAGGAATTCGGCACCATGCCAAAATACGCTCTCCGAACTGGAACGCAAATAATGGCTGGCTATCTGGATGTAAAGGAATAGAGAAAAATGCGTGACATAAATCTATCACGGTGTACCATTCAGCTTCATGTGGAATTTGGTATAGAATTACTGCAGGGTTTGGCACTATTGGACAACAAGGCACAACTATTTTATTGATCTTTCTCAAATCCTGTACTATTCTATATGTTCCGTTTGGCTTCTTCAATCCCATTATAGGTGAATTACATGGACTGCTCATTATTTCTTTTAGAATTCCCTGTTCAATCATTTTATTTATCACAGGAGTTATTCCTTCAATTATTTCTGGAGTCAATTTATACTGTGGCGTATTTGGGTAAGTTGTTCCTTCTTTTACTGTTACTTTTACGGGATCTACTTCTTTCATCAATCCAATATCTTCTCCTGTAAAATCCCACACATTTTCTTTCACTGTCTCTTTTAGTTCTTTTGGAAGCTTTTCTGCATCAAATGCAGGAAACAAACCATTCGTTTCTGGTTCCTGATTCATCAATGTCACTTTATACAATACATCTTCATCTGGGGTCTGAAATCCAATTCCATCTGGCGTACAATAAATTGTGCAGTTCATCTTAAACAAAAGGTCACGACCTAAAAGATTTACGGGACTACAATCGCAAACTACAAATTTATGCATTTTACTGAAAGGACCAATTTTTACTTCCACTAATTCAGTAAGTGGTGTTTTAATCTGCTGATTCGCTACTCCAACTACTTGGATATATTCACCTGAGAGAGGAAGGTTTGGAATTTCCACTGACCTAACAGTAGAACGGGTAGCTCCAGTATCGACAAGGAATGTTACATTTGCACCATTCACTTCTCCATCCACAAAGGGACCAGACTGATCTACCTCTAGAGTTGCGCCAAGTACGCACTCTTTTCCCTCTCCTAGGCCCCGTCAGAAACTTTCATCCGACTCATCCTCATTCTGACGCAACCAATACTGAGAAATATTAGCTGCTCGCGGCAACTGTGTTACCTGCTCTCCTCCGTAGAATCCTGTTTCTGTACTGTATCTCTGCTGGTTAACACTGTTGGGAAGTGGTGGTTGTGGCACCTGACCTTGTTGAACAACTACCTCATTCTGCACCTGTGGATTTAATGATTGATTTTCTGAATTAGGTTTAGGCGGGAACTTACACTCGTTTCTCCAATGCCCTATCTTTCCGCAATTATGACATGGCCATTTTTTCTTTGCCTCTTCTAGACTCATTTGACCTTTCCCTTTACCTATGTTAGGTCGAGATTTATTCTGTCCTGTTTCATTCCCACTATTATTCAATTGAGCTTCCTGTTTCTCTGCCACTTTCACCTGTGCCCACATTGCCTTCTCTTTCAATTTACGCTGTCTACTCTCAATATCATCACTACAATACTTAGCATACCTCAGTACTTCATCTACAGTGCTGTTTTGCCAATTAATCATATGCTGTTTAATCATTTCACTTATCTCTGGTTTCAGTCCAAACACAAATCTGTATACAAAATGACTCATATCCTTTTCACTCAACTCCTCATAACCACTATACTGTTTGAAAACCAACAACAATCTTTCATAGTAGGCATGTACTGACTCCTTACTTTCCTGTGTAGTTCTGTCTATTTTTACCCAATCTGTTTCTTTAGGAGGAATCTTATTTTTCAAAAAGGTAATCACCTGATCATATTTCCGCATCACCTCAGGACCTGGAGCTCCTGTCTTAGGATCTCTTGGATATTCTGTAGTTGGCCAGTCAACTGTAATCTTACATTCAGTCCACAAATCAGTTGGCACTACTATGTCAAACAATCCATCTAAATCTATCCACAACACCTTTGAAACTTTCACAAACCTCTCCACTTGTCTGTACCATTCAACTGGTTTCTCTCTCAGCTTCGGGAATTCATTTGTAAATGACAGTATATCCTGTCTAGTCCATGGAACATGCACATAACTACCACCTGGAGTTTCTCTCATAGGGTATTCTCTTGCAACAGGTTCCTTTTCAGTTATCATAAAAGCTAAAGAAGCTTTGTCTGCAGTTTTCTCATACTTTTTCGACCATCTGACTTTCCATCTGTCCACATCACCCCATTTTCTCAGTAAAACAATTAACTCTTTTATCTGTGTCAGCCTTCCTGCTGTGTTCAAATTTTCAATATCTTTCTCACAAAAGTCTACTCTATACGGTTTCTGCAATGTTTTCACTTTCGCAAAATCCACTCCAATTTCACTTGCTATCTCTTCCAGCTTGTCATGTAAATTTCTAGCTCTCCATGTAATACTTTTGCACAGAAACATAATCTCATCATCCTGGTAATTTTTCAGCTTTTCTGTACCAATCGTTCCTAGAATTAATTCTTCCATGTCAATCTTTAACCTAATTACATCTAATGGTTTTTCTTCTGGTTCTTTCATTTTAAATGTCTTCATCCACTCATTTAACTCATCAGGAGTCGGACCTATAGGCGTATTATTTAGTTCTATCCAATTACCACTCTTTTCAGGTGTCACTGTTGCAGATTCTGTTACCATAGGCATTTTCCTACCGTTACACTCATTCACTGTCAAATTTGTAGGTGGACTTGGTCTATAGGTACTAGCCAAATTACTTGTACTTGCACTTGGTTCCATCCTTTCTTTTTCTCTCTGAAATTGTGAATTCATAGGAATCACTAAAGAGCGTTCATCAATTTTCTGATTTTCTAAAACTGGTATTACTGGACCTATTGTTACGGGTACAGTTACAGCTTCCATGTTTTTCGTTAATTCTCTAATTCTCTCAGTCAGCTCCTTTGTCATTCTTGCTAATTCAGTTGCATTGTCACTTTCTACTCCTTCATTTTGTGAAGTTCTCATTTGATCTTGTGACCTATTTATTTCAATTCTTCTTTCAGGACTTTTATTTCACACAGTCTCTATTTGCGGCGCATTAGGTGTCACCACTGTAGAACTCTGCTGATACGGAGGGGGATTTCTATTTAAAATATCTTCCAGCAATTCATCATCCGTTTCACTCTCATGCATATATTTTTCCCTCTCCATATGTTTCTTTTTCTCTGTACGTTTTCTCTTAGTCTCTTCCTCAACTGTAAAAGCCGGAAACAAACCTCCTGTCATGTTAGCACATCTCCATCGTTTTATTCTATCCTCATGATTTATTCCCCACATTCTTCCAGGCATAAACTCATGATTCCTCAAACCTCTGAATCTCTCTCGCTCATACATCTCATCTTCCCATTCCGTCAACGCTTCAAACTGTGTCGGTCTAGGTCTAGGTTCTAATTTTGTCATCTTTTCTCTCAAGTTCCGCAAAACCGCTACACTAAATGAACCATTCTCAGGGAAAGCCAATGCTCCATCATTCTTCGTATACTTTGCCCAATTTTCTAACCATATGCATGTATGATATCCATATTTCAGCATCATGTGTGAAGCTGCTGATTTCGGCGGAGGAATTACTTGTCCCTCTCTAGTCACAACCTTTTTGTCTTTCTTAAAGGAATTATTAATTTTTGTCATTCATGACGTTCTCTCCCTTTCATAATCATAATACGACATGTTTTCGATTGGTTTTCTCTTCAAAACAATCCTCAATTCAGCACTGTTCCGTGTACGGAACTTTAGCCAATCACAGCGCGACTCACACCAACACACCAATCAGAACGATTTTCTTTTTCCGCGCACCGACCAATCCCAGCGTGGCACTTTTCTACGTCACTCCTGTCTTTGCGTTCACGTGACTAGCGCACTATCCAATCCTAGCGCGGCACTGTCTACGTCACTCCTGCTCTTTACCCCTCCTTTACAAAAATTATCGGCAATTTTCTTTTCAATGTTTCTTCGTTAGTTACAACATTTAAAACACTTCCATAGTCTGATTCGCTTAAACAAAAGTGACAGCTTTGTCCTTTTACACAAGAATCCTGTATTTCCAGTAGGCAGCGCTTACCTCTACCCTACCACAGAATTATCAACTTTCGCCGATAAAGTAGCACTTTCCTCTACCTTACCCTTCTTTCAAGCAAACAGTAAACCCGTTTCTCTGGGGATAAGACACATGTGGAGACTATACTGCTCCTGAGAATTAAGGCCAGAGTTTCACAAGAAAACGTGATTTGCTATTTCAGTTACACACCTGTCATACAGAAAATCCCTAACATAACACAACCTGTGTTATTACCAAAATGAATTCAGACCATGTACCAAATTCCATGTGACTTCTCTTGCCACACGTGTTCCACTTCCTACATCCCAGAAGCGTGAAAACTCACATATAACATAACGCGACTCAACATATAGTGTTATTCATCAAAAATCAATAATCAATAATCACCAAACTAATCTATAGAAACCATAACTCTGCTACCAAGAAATCTGATGCAGCGCGATACAATAAAAACAATTTCTCCCAGGTCACTTTTATCGGTTATCCAGGCGCGACTTATTTTTACATCCACATGACGATGGGGCCCATGACATCGCCTAAACACACACACACACTCACTCACCTGGATTTCCTCTACACTTTACGAATTATACTCCTAGGAGAAAGAACTGAAAACACAATGATGTACCGCTGGAAGGAGCCTGGATACCTTTTTACCATAACCTATCGCTTCCTTAGTTCTTTCATAAGGTATTCCTGCTCATTGTTTTGTCGATGGATCATCTAGTAAGAATTAGTTGATAGTGATCAAGACCAGCTAAATCACAATAACTTATTACTAATTTTGCAAACATTTAGTAAATAATCACTGAGTCATTTGGTTTAAGAATCTTAAAGTTTATATAATTTTAAAGGCATGGAAAAGAATTTAGACTTTATTATTCAATTATTTCATACATTTATTAAATCAAATATTTATTAAGCAAAATCAATTTTATTGCAGAAAGGAATTTTGTCATGAGGAAAAATCCTAATTAACCTACCTATCTTCCTAATTTAGCCTAATGATTTCTAAACTAAGTTTAAAGTTGGAAAATAATATGATTCTCATACTCAACTGGAAAATAAAGACAGCAACAGAAACTTCAGCTCGTCAGCATCAGCTACCGCAACTCGTCTCATCTAACAGTCTCTCAGCAATTCTAACTCCATCAGCATCTTCTGCAGCAAGGTGTCTCAGCAAATGGAATAAAAATGGAATACCCCTCCCACTAAGAGTAGGCCTACTTATACCCTAATTCTAGCTTTGCTAACTAAATTGTTGCAACATTAGTAACGCGCTTCTCTCTCATTGGTCAATTCAGTTCATCAGTTAAGTTTCTAATCAATTCTCCCGGATCCAGCTAGTTCTTCTGGAATGCATATGTTCATTTCCTTTCTCACAGTTCATGACATGTTTCCATCCGCTTCGATCAGTACATTTGTAACTTCTTTCGACACATTCGAGAACTTTGCAGGCATTGTCCTTTCTCTTAAACTGTTTCCCACGATTCTTTGCTGATCACCACGGCACATTATCAGTTCAAATAGGTCACATCAGCCTTGACCATTCTTGCATCCTAGCCTTTCAGCACCATCACGTGGTCAGTCTTTCTCCAGCTTTTTCTCCCTCATCATGTGTCTTTTCAGCGCATGCGTACTCTAGTAAACGGCAGCCATTTTATATCGCCACTCGATTAGACTTAAAAGCACTATTTAGAAATAAACAAAACATAATTAAAATAGAGAAATATAGCCTTTTCGTTTCCCTCCCGTCTTCTACGTACCCCAATTAGTTATTACCTAGCAGAAAGCAACATTTAAGCTGTTCCTTACTCACCATCACTATTGTTTTTGCAACGTCACGTTTTTGTTCTATGAAGCACGGATCATGCATTTATTATTTAATTAGTACGCAATTATTATTATGTTATATATTAGACACACAGACATTTGTAAATAGATTATTCAGCACATATACTTGCGTGTTACCCTTCCCTTCACATACATTGTTGATTAATACATTTAAAACGAACATGTTTATTAATTATTTATAAAATTTGTTAGGGGTTAAAATTTTTCATTTACTCTGCTCCATCAACTCCCCCTTTGGTGATTTTTAAATCACCACATAAAACCAAGTTATACTTCTTTTTCAGGCAGCATATGTCTTTCATCCTTTTGCTTTTTGTTAGTTATACATCTGTGTCCATTTCATCTTGTCTTCTTGTTTCTTTGTACATACTTTCTTTCATTTTCTCTAACTTAATTTCGCCCATTTCTCTCTCTCTCTCTTTTATTATTCTGTTATTTCTTTTTATCTCATTTTGTCTTCTTTTTCTTTTTATACATGTTATTACAATTTTCAACACCATAGCTAACAATATTGCTACAGTTGCTATTATTATAACTTTCCCTATCACCAGTCTACTCATTCTTGTTAACCAATTTGCTACTGAAGAAAACCCTTTACCAAGTTTTCCAAGGACACTTTCAACCTCCAGTGGAACTAGTTCTTTGTGCAAATTTGTAATATTTGTGATATACTTTTGTATACTTTCACTCTTATCAGGAATGTAAGTGCAACAATGTTGGACTTTCAGCATTCCACAGACTCCACCCTCTTTTGCCAAAAGAATGTCAAGGGCAAGCCGATTTTGCATCACCATAGCTCTCATGGCAACCATTTCGATATTTACCATCAAGAACCCTCCCGCAGTATCTGTAGACAAACGATCTACTACTGTGGATAATTTCCAAATTTTAAATGCATTCAAAGATATTCCCACTGCTGGTATCAATGCTCCAAAAATATCACCTACAATTTCTGAAAAACTTTCCCTCTTTCTACGTGTAAAACTATTAATCATCTTGTATGTTCCTTTTTCTTCTCTGTCCATATGAAAGATTTTTGGAAAGACCAGGCCTACATAACAAGTTCCATACCAATGGTCCGGTAACCTGTAATAAGCTCTATTCCCACAAATATAATAGATACCCGGAAATATTGGATCCTTTCCACCTTTGAATCCCCATCCTCCCAAAATTTGATAATTGTCATGGCAGATACTGGAACGTACAAAATAATTGTCATAGACTGTCTTATTTCTCCTAATACACAACTTTCCTGTTTGCGGCCAATCTAATGTCATTGCTGCATTTATCTTTTTCCCTTCATGATTCTCTTCCTCAAACGTCCATAGATGTGTTCTTTTCTCTTCTATTGCTTCTTTTTGAAATTTCACTCTTCTTTCTTCAACCATTTCTAAAAATACCTTTTCTTCTTTCTTTAGCTCACAGGTAAGGTTGTTTTTAACTATTTCCTCTAATGTTAAAATTCTATGCTCTAAAAAGAATTCTCCTAAAACTTTTGCTTGTTTTACTTTGTTTAGTTCTGAAACTACAGGAACATTTGCAAAAATCTTATCTACGTCAGTGTAATAAAATTCTAATCTACCTGTTTTATAAAATAAACTTGCTATGACACTACATGTTATTCCATAAGTTAGAGGTAGGTGATGATAAGTCACACCTTCTGTCACTGATGCAGCCAACTGCATACAAACATAACAATCTCTCACATCCATTGTCTCTACATACTCGTACAACAATTTTGTAAAAACATTTTTAGAAAAATCTGCTACTGACTTATCCTTATGTAATTCTGCACTACTTCTTAAAATAACTGGTTCTTTAATATTAGCTTCTTTTTCTGGTTTAGTATTATTCTTTGTTTCTACTACAGCTATACTAATAGGAATTGTGATTGCCAAAACTATCCATATTGTCATTAATAATCCTGTACAAAAGCAGCACATTTTACACCATCTTTTTAGAAACTCACATTTATCTCTTCTATCTCTAGTATTCTCCATTTTTGTTTTTATCTCTTGTTAAATTTCAGAAAATTGTGTCACTACACCTCAGAAATGACTTAGATGCCACTCTGCATTCAAAAAGTCTTTGCTTGGTACTTTCTTTAATTCTTTTCAGAATTCTTTCGTTGTCACATCCGGTGATTTGTCACATCCAGTAAAATTGTCACATCCAGTAAAACTGTCACATCCGGCAGAAGAACTTTAAGTCTTCACTTCAGGTTTGTTGCACTTCACTTCCACCCATTCTGTTTCTTAGTCTCAGGTTCTTGTGAGTGTTTCTTTCTTCTTTGTAATCAGTTAGAGCGATGTACAACCACTCAGGTGACTTGTATTTTGAATTCACTTTCTTTATTCTTTTAGACTTTTGCAATCGTTTTCCACTTGGCTTTTCTTGTTCTTTTTGACTTGTTATTTCATTCACTTGTTCAGCACTTTTTTCACCTGTTCTTATTATTCTGTATCTCAATTTTCTTACATTGCTGGACCAATTATCTCCTTTTCTTGGCCTTTTGGCTTCACTTTCCTTTTCACCTCTTTCTGATTTCCAGTTTCTTTTTCTTGATTCAGATCTTCTTTTCCCTTCTTCTTCGCTTTCTTCAGATTCTGTTTCAACTTTCTCAAAATTGTCTCTTATTTTGAAACTTATGATCTCACTTTCTTTTACTTGTGGTTCTGTTTTCTCCTTCTTTTGTTCACCTATTACTGTCCCTCCTCGAGGTTCTTCCGAATTGGTGTTTATCTCACTCTCTGCTTCTAATTTTCCCTGTTCTTTTATTTTACTGTCTGTCCCTATTGCTCCTCGGGGTTCTTCTCGATTTTCTAGCTTTCTAATTGTCTCTTTCCCTTCTTTGTCTATTAATATTACTTTTGAAGGATTTCCACCACAACTTGTACTTGGTTGCTCATTTAGATCATTTTCTTGTTCATTCTCTTCTCTAATTGTTTCAAATTTCCAAGTTTTCCTTCGAAATTCTTCACAGTTTTCAACTGAATCATCAGATCCTGAACTTGTGTCAGATATTTCCAGATGTCGACTTACAGGTCGATCTTCAAGTTCTGGAATTTCTGGAATTTCTCCTTCTTCTTCTTCTTCCTCTTCTTCTATAGAGGTACTTGTAGTCGGGTTTTCCAGATGTCGACTTTCAGGTCGATCTTCAAGTTCTGGCACCCTTTTTCTTCTTCTTTCTGTCTCAGACGCTGAACTGTCATCCCACACTTCCAGATGTCGACTCACATGTCGATCTTCAGGTTCTGGAACTCTGATTGTATGACTGGCATGGACCCAGTTTTCACTCCTGCACACTTGACTGCAGTCGTTGTCACCAGGATTACCTGTCGTGGCTCGTCCCAACGAGGAACTAGACAGTTTCTTCTCCTGTGGACTTTTATGCGGACCCAGTCTCCTGGATTCAAGTCGTGGGCTGGTTTTCTTTCAAGAGTGGTCACATCCGGTCCAACCTGATGAAACACAGAACGCACCACATCAGCCAGTCCTTTGCAATAATCCAGTACTAGATCATCAGTTATAGTCAGTAACTTGTTGACAGGTACTTGTGCTTGTCTCATTGCTCGTCCCATGATCACTTCATGAGGACTAAGTCCAGTTTTCTTTTCAGGAATACTTCTGATGGTCATCAGGACAAGGGGCAGTGCATCGGGCCATTTGAGTCCTGTAGCTTGACACATTTTTCCTAACCTGTTCTTAATTGTTCCATTTATTTGCTCTACTACCCCAGAAGCCTCTGGTCTGTATGCACAATGCAGTTTCTGTTTAATACTTAATGCTTCACAAATTAATTGAATCAGCTCATTTTGAAAATGTGTTCCTCTATCTGTCTCAATCGTGACTGGAAAACCATACCTTGGAATGAATTCTCGCAGCATAAGCTTTGCTACTGTTATTCCATCATTCCTTCTTGTCGGGTATGCCTCCACCCAACGAGAAAACAAACAGACGACCACTAGAACATATCTTAGTCTGTTACAAGGGGGCATCTCAATGAAGTCCATTTGCATTCTAGTGAACGGACCTCCTTCTCGTCCTATTGTTCCTAGACTCACTATTGTTTTTCTTCCTGGATTGAACTGCTGACAAATAAGACATCTTTGACAAAGACTTTCAGCTATTGCTCTGAATTTTGGGTTATACCATGTTTGTCTAAAAAGTCTGATCATTGCATCTCTCCCAATATGAGCTTGTCCATGGTACATCCGTGCCATGTCTGAAATCATGCTATCAGGCATAACTGGTCTTTCATCTCTGTAAACCCACACACCATTGTTTTCTTGTCTTCTACATCCTGCTTTTATCCATGTATCCTTTTCCTCATCACTTGCAACTTCCTGTAACTGTCTCACCTCATCCCATGTCTCGACAGTGTTAGTAAAAAGCAAAGGAGAAGAAATATGCTCCCTTTCCGATTCTTATTCAGGGATACCATGTTCTCTGCACAATATCTTGCTATCTCGTCGGCCTAATTATTTCCGACAGTTATGTAATCTTCATTTTTATTATGTGCTTTGCATTTCACTACAGCTATCTGCCTAGGCAGCTGTATCGCCTCAAGCAGTTTCTTCACAAAATCTCCATTTCTGATAGGTGTTCCTGCAGACGTCAAGAAACCTCTTTGTGACCAAATCTGACCAAAGTCATGCACAACACCAAAACCGTACTGGCTATCTGTCACAATCGTAACTCGTACATTTCTTCCCAACTTACATGCTTGAATCAAAGCAATCAGTTCTGCAACTTGGGCAGACCTTATTCCTTTCAGACAAGACGCTTCCATCACAGTCGCCACTGTGCATACTGCGTAAGCTGCGCTTAAAACTCCTTCTCCTGTTCTCAAGCATGAGCCATCCACAAACAGGACATAATCTGATTCTTTTAAAGGCTCATCTTTTATGTCAGCTCTTGGTTTTGTGCAATATTCCAGCACATTCAGACAATCATGATCTACTTCATCTTGTTCAATTATACTCTCTTCATCTGGCAATGATTTTGAAGGATTCACATTCATACATCTATCTATGGTCACATTTTCTGCACTCAAGATTACTTTTTCGTACTTAGTCAGCCGACTATGTGTCATGTACTGTGTTTTTGTTCTTGTCAAAAGAATTTCCACTGAATGGGGAACATATACTCTCAGTGGATACCCCATCACTATACCTTCACTTTGTTCCAGACTTACACAAGTAGCAGCAACAGCTTTCAGACATCCAGGCAACGCTTTTGCTATAGGATCTAAAACAGCTGAAAAATAAGCAATTGGTCTCTTCATTGTTCCATGTTTTTGTACCAGAACTGAAAATGCACATCCATCTCTTTCACTGCAGTACAATTCAAAATCCTTTTCGTAGTCAGGCATTCCCAAAGCAGGGGCCTCACACAATTTCTTTTTCAATTCTTTGAAAGATTTCATTTCTTCGTCATTCAATTCAAAAGGATCTCTAACATCCTTCTTGGTCAGCTTTTGTAATGGCTTAGCAATCAATGAAAAACCACTTATCCATTGTCGGCAATATCCAACCATTCCCAGAAACATTCTTACCTCTCTTTGCGTCATTGGTGCTCTCATTCCTTGAATCATTTTTATTCTCTCAGTCGTTATCTTTCGCACTCCTTTCTCAATTTTACGCCCTAAATATTGGACTTCTTTTTGACAAAACTGCAATTTTGAAGGGGACACTTTATGTCCTCTTTTCTCTAGATGGTTCAGTAAAGCAATTGTATCACTGACACATGCTTCCTTTGTTTTCGATGCCACCAACAGGTCATCGATATACTGCACCATCACTGACTTTTCTGGCATTTTTAAATCTTCCAGGGACTTCTTTAAAATCTGATTAAAGATTGAGGGGCTTTCTGTATACCCCTGAGGAATTCGGCACCATGCCAAAATACGCTCTCCGAACTGGAACGCAAATAATGGCTGGCTATCTGGATGTAAAGGAATAGAGAAAAATGCGTGACATAAATCTATCACGGTGTACCATTCAGCTTCATGTGGAATTTGGTATAGAATTACTGCAGGGTTTGGCACTATTGGACAACAAGGCACAACTATTTTATTGATCTTTCTCAAATCCTGTACTATTCTATATGTTCCGTTTGGCTTCTTCAATCCCATTATAGGTGAATTACATGGACTGCTCATTATTTCTTTTAGAATTCCCTGTTCAATCATTTTATTTATCACAGGAGTTATTCCTTCAATTATTTCTGGAGTCAATTTATACTGTGGCGTATTTGGGTAAGTTGTTCCTTCTTTTACTGTTACTTTTACGGGATCTACTTCTTTCATCAATCCAATATCTTCTCCTGTAAAATCCCACACATTTTCTTTCACTGTCTCTTTTAGTTCTTTTGGAAGCTTTTCTGCATCAAATGCAGGAAACAAACCATTTGTTTCTGGTTCCTGATTCATCAATGTCACTTTATACAATACATCTTCATCTGGGGTCTGAAATCCAATTCCATCTGGCGTACAATAAATTGTGCAGTTCATCTTAAACAAAAGGTCACGACCTAAAAGATTTACGGGACTACAATCGCAAACTACAAATTTATGCATTTTACTGAAAGGACCAATTTTTACTTCCACTAATTCAGTAAGTGGTGTTTTAATCTGCTGATTCGCTACTCCAACTACTTGGATATATTCACCTGAGAGAGGAAGGTTTGGAATTTCCACTGACCTAACAGTAGAACGGGTAGCTCCAGTATCGACAAGGAATGTTACATTTGCACCATTCACTTCTCCATCCACAAAGGGACCAGACTGATCTACCTCTAGAGTTGCGCCAAGTACGCACTCTTTTCCCTCTCCTAGGCACCGTCAGAAACTTTCATCCGACTCATCCTCATTCTGACGCAACCAATACTGAGAAATATTAGCTGCTCGCGGCAACTGTGTTACCTGCTCTCCTCCGTAGAATCCTGTTTCTGTACTGTATCTCTGCTGGTTAACACTGTTGGGAAGTGGTGGTTGTGGCACCTGACCTTGTTGAACAACTACCTCATTCTGCACCTGTGGATTTAATGATTGATTTTCTGAATTAGGTTTAGGCGGGAACTTACACTCGTTTCTCCAATGCCCTATCTTTCCGCAATTATGACATGGCCATTTTTTCTTTGCCTCTTCTAGACTCATTTGACCTTTCCCTTTACCTATGTTAGGTCGAGATTTATTCTGTCCTGTTTCATTCCCACTATTATTCAATTGAGCTTCCTGTTTCTCTGCCACTTTCACCTGTGCCCACATTGCCTTCTCTTTCAATTTACGCTGTCTACTCTCAATATCATCACTACAATACTTAGCATACCTCAGTACTTCATCTACAGTGCTGTTTTGCCAATTAATCATATGCTGTTTAATCATTTCACTTATCTCTGGTTTCAGTCCAAACACAAATCTGTATACAAAATGACTCATATCCTTTTCACTCAACTCCTCATAACCACTATACTGTTTGAAAACCAACAACAATCTTTCATAGTAGGCATGTACTGACTCCTTACTTTCCTGTGTAGTTCTGTCTATTTTTACCCAATCTGTTTCTTTAGGAGGAATCTTATTTTTCAAAAAGGTAATCACCTGATCATATTTCCGCATCACCTCAGGACCTGGAGCTCCTGTCTTAGGATCTCTTGGATATTCTGTAGTTGGCCAGTCAACTGTAATCTTACATTCAGTCCACAAATCAGTTGGCACTACTATGTCAAACAATCCATCTAAATCTATCCACAACACCTTTGAAACTTTCACAAACCTCTCCACTTGTCTGTACCATTCAACTGGTTTCTCTCTCAGCTTCGGGAATTCATTTGTAAATGACAGTATATCCTGTCTAGTCCATGGAACATGCACATAACTACCACCTGGAGTTTCTCTCATAGGGTATTCTCTTGCAACAGGTTCCTTTTCAGTTATCATAAAAGCTAAAGAAGCTTTGTCTGCAGTTTTCTCATACTTTTTCGACCATCTGACTTTCCATCTGTCCACATCACCCCATTTTCTCAGTAAAACAATTAACTCTTTTATCTGTGTCAGCCTTCCTGCTGTGTTCAAATTTTCAATATCTTTCTCACAAAAGTCTACTCTATACGGTTTCTGCAATGTTTTCACTTTCGCAAAATCCACTCCAATTTCACTTGCTATCTCTTCCAGCTTGTCATGTAAATTTCTAGCTCTCCATGTAATACTTTTGCACAGAAACATAATCTCATCATCCTGGTAATTTTTCAGCTTTTCTGTACCAATCGTTCCTAGAATTAATTCTTCCATGTCAATCTTTAACCTAATTACATCTAATGGTTTTTCTTCTGGTTCTTTCATTTTAAATGTCTTCATCCACTCATTTAACTCATCAGGAGTCGGACCTATAGGCGTATTATTTAGTTCTATCCAATTACCACTCTTTTCAGGTGTCACTGTTGCAGATTCTGTTACCATAGGCATTTTCCTACCGTTACACTCATTCACTGTCAAATTTGTAGGTGGACTTGGTCTATAGGTACTAGCCAAATTACTTGTACTTGCACTTGGTTCCATCCTTTCTTTTTCTCTCTGAAATTGTGAATTCATAGGAATCACTAAAGAGCGTTCATCAATTTTCTGATTTTCTAAAACTGGTATTACTGGACCTATTGTTACGGGTACAGTTACAGCTTCCATGTTTTTCGTTAATTCTCTAATTTTCTCAGTCAGCTCCTTTGTCGTTCTTGCTAATTCAGTTGCATTGTCACTTTCTACTCCTTCATTTTGTGAAGTTCTCATTTGATCTTGTGACCTATTTATTTCAATTCTTCTTTCAGGACTTTTATTTCACACAGTCTCTATTTGCGGCGCATTAGGTGTCACCACTGTAGAACTCTGCTGATACGGAGGGGGATTTCTATTTAAAATATCTTCCAGCAATTCATCATCCGTTTAACTCTCATTCATATATTTTTCCCTCTCCATATGTTTCTTTTTCTCTGTACGTTTTCTCTTAGTCTCTTCCTCAACTGTAAAAGCCGGAAACAAACCTCCTGTCATGTTAGCACATCTCCATCGTTTTATTCTATCCTCATGATTTATTCCCCACATTCTTCCAGGCATAAACTCATGATTCCTCAAACCTCTGAATCTCTCTCGCTCATACATCTCATCTTCCCATTCCGTCAACGCTTCAAACTGTGTCGGTCTAGGTCTAGGTTCTAATTTTGTCATCTTTTCTCTCAAGTTCCGCAAAACCGCTACACTAAATGAACCATTCTCAGGGAAAGCCAATGCTCCATCATTCTTCGTATACTTTGCCCAATTTTCTAACCATATGCATGTATGATATCCATATTTCAGCATCATGTGTGAAGCTGCTGATTTCGGTGGAGGAATTACTTGTCCCTCTCTAGTCACAACCTTTTTGTCTTTCTTAAAGGAATTCTTAATTTTTGTCATTCATGACGTTCTCTCCCTTTCATAATCATAATACGACATGTTTTCGACTGGTTTTCTCTTCAAAACAATCCTCAATTCAGCACTGTTCCGTGTACGGAACTTTAACCAATCACAGCGCGACTCACACCAACACACCAATCAGAACGATTTTCTTTTTCCGCGCACCGACCAATCCCAGCGTGGCACTTTTCTACGTCACTCCTGTCTTTGCGTTCACGTGACTAGCGCACTATCCAATCCAAGCGCGGCACTGTCTACGTCACTCCTGCTCTTTACCCCTCCTTTACAAAAATTATCGGCAATTTTCTTTTCAATGTTTCTTTGTTAGTTACAACATTTAAAACACTTCCATAGTCTGATTCGCTTAAACAAAAGTGACAGCTTTGTCCTTTTACACAAGAATCCTGTATTTCCAGTAGGCAGCGCTTACCTCTACCCTACCACAGAATTATCAACTTTCGCCGATAAAGTAGCACTTCCCTCTACCCTACCCTTCTTTCAAGCAAACAGTAAACCCGTTTCTCTGGGGATAAGACACATGTGGAGACTATACTGCTCCTGAGAATTAAGGCCAGAGTTTCACAAGAAAACGTGATTTGCTATTTCAGTTACACACCTGTCATACAGAAAATCCCTAACATAACACAACCTATGTTATTACCAAAATGAATTCAGACCATGTACCAAATTCCATGTGACTTCTCTTGCCACACGTGTTCCACTTCCTACATCCCAGAAGCGTGAAAACTCACATATAACATAACGCGACTCAACATATAGTGTTATTCATCAAAAATCAATAATCAATAATCACCAAACTAATCTATAGAAACCATAACTCTGCTACCAAGAAATCTGATGCAGCGCGTACAATAAAAACAATTTCTCCCAGGTCACTTTATCGGTTATCCAGGCGCGACTTATTTTTACATCCACATGACGATGGGGCCCATGACATCGCCTAAACACACACACACACTCACTCACCTGGATTTCCTCTACACTTTACGAATTATACTCCTAGGAGAAAGAACGAAAACACAATGATGTACCGCTGGAAGGAGCCTGGATACCTTTTACCATAACCTGTCGCTTCCTTAGTTCTTTCATAAGGTATTCCTGCTCATTGTTTTGTCGATGGATCATCTAGTAAATATTAGTTGATAGTGATCAAAACCAGCTAAATCACAATAACTTATTACTAATTTTGCAAACATTTAGTAAATAATCACTGAGTCATTTGGTTTAAGAATCTTAAAGTTTATATAATTTTAAAGGCATGGAAAAGAATTTAGACTTTATTATTCAATTATTTCATACATTTATTAAATCAATTATTTATTAAGCAAAATCAATTTTATTGCAGAAAGGAATTTTGTCATGAGGAAAAATCCTAATTAATCTACCTATCTTCCTAATTTAACCTAATGATTTCTAAACTAAGTTTAAAGTTGGAAAATAATATGATTCTCATACTCAACTGGAAAATAAAGACAGCAACAGAAACTTCAGCTCGTCAGCATCAGCTACCGCAACCCGTCTCATCTAACAGTCTCTCAGCAATTCTAACTCCATCAGCATCTTCTGCAGCAAGGTGTCTCAGCAAAAATGGAATACCCCTCCCACTAAGAGTAGGCCTTCTTATACCCTAATTCTAGCTTTGCTAACTAAATTGTTGCAACATTAGTAACGCGCTTCTCTCTCATTGGTCAATTCAGTTCATCAGTTAATTTCTAATCAATTCTCCCGGATCCAGCTAGTTCTTCTGGAATGCATATGTTCATTTCCTTTCTCACAGTTCATGACATGTTTCCATCCGCTTCGATCAGTACATTTGTAACTTCTTTCGATACATTCGAGAACTTTGCAGGCATTGTCCTTTCTCTTAAAGTTGTTCCCACGATTCTCTGCTGATCACCACGACACATTATCAGTTTAAATAGGTCACATCAGCCTTGACCATTCTTGCATCCTAGCCTTTCGGCACCATCACGTGGTCAGTCTTTCTCCAGCTTTTTCTCCCTCATCATGTGTCTTTTCAGCGCATGCGTACTCTAGTAAACGGCAGCCATTTTATATCGCCACTCGATTAGACTTAAAAGCACTATTTAGAAATAAACAAAACATAATTAAAATAGAGAAATATAGCCTTTTCGTTTCCCTCCCGTCTTCTACGTACCCCAATTAGTTATTACCTAGCAGAAAGCAACATTTAAGCTGTTCCTTACTCACCATCACTATTGTTTTTGCAACGTCACGTTTTTGTTCTATGAAGCACGGATCATGCATTTATTATTTAATTAGTACGCAATTATTATTATGTTATTAATTAGACACACAGACATTTGTAAATAGATTATTCAGCATATATACTTGCGTGTTACCCTTCCCTTCACATACATTGTTGATTAATACATTTAAAACGAACATGTTTATTAATTATTTATAAAATTTGTTAGGGGTTAAAAAAATTTATTTACTCTGCTCCATCATTTGCATACAGGGAGGTGCCTCAAAAGGGGGTTGACTACAGCCCTTTTGAACTTTTGTTTGGTCACCCTGTCAGGGGTCCATTGTGCTTGGTGAAGGAAGGATGGGAGTTGCCTCTCAAGCCCCCAAAGCAAGACATAGTGGACTATGTACTTGGTCTCCGCTCCATGATGGCTGATTACATGAAAAAGGCAACTAAAAACCTTGAGGCTAGACAGGAACTTCAAAAAGCCTGGCATGACCAAAAGGCTGTACTGACTGTTTACCAGCCAGGACAGAAGGTGTGGGTCTTGGAGCCAGTGGCCCCAGCAGCTCTCCAAGACAAATGGAGTGGACCCCATACCATTGTTGAACAGAAGGGTGAGGTTACCTACTTAGTAGACCTAGGAACACCCAGGAGTCCCCACAGGGTTCTCCATGTCAACAGGTTAAAACCATATGTGGACATGGGCTTGCTCATGGCTACTGATGAGGGACAGGAAGAAGAGAGTGACCCACTCCCTGACCTGCTCTCACAGAACCCTGATGATGGGTCAGTGGATGGTTTAGCCTTGGCAGGCAGCCTCACTACCCAGCAGCAGACTGATTGCAGACAGGTGCTCAATCAGTTCAGACACATGTTCTCACTGACACCCAGTCAGACCACCTGGTGCACTCATGAAGTGGACACTGGGGACAGTCTGCCCATTAAAAATAAGATTTATAGGCAACCTGACCATGTCAGGGACTGTATCAGGACAGAAGTCCAGAAAATGTTGGATTTGGGAGTTATTGAACCCTCAGATAGCCCTTGGGCTAGTCCAGTGGTCCTTGTGCCAAAACCTCACACCAATGGTGGGAAAAGAGAGATGAGGTTTTGTGTGGACTACAGGGGTCTCAATGCAGTCACTAGGACTGATGCCCATCCAATACCTAGGGCAGATGAGCTAATAGACAATTTGGCATCAGCCAAGTATCTAAGCACATTTGACCTTGACAGCTGGCTACTGGCAGATCAGACTAGCTGATGATGCTAATCCAAAAACAGCATTCTCAACCCCTAGTGGGCATTATCAATTTGTGGTGATGCCCTTTGGTCTTAAGAATGCACCTGCCACTTTTCAGAGGTTGGTGAATACAGTCCTTACAGGTCTGAAGCCTATAGTGCAGCATATCTAGATGATATTGCTGTCTTTAGCTCCACCTGGGAGGATCACCTGGTCCACCTCAGAAATGTTTTACAGGCCCTGCAGAAAGCAGGCCTGACTATCAAGGCCACCAAGTGCCAGATAGGGCAGAGTCAGGTTGTGTACCTGGGCCACCTTGTGGGTGGAGGCCAGGTTCAACCCTTGCAGAGCAAGATCCAGACCATCATGGACTGGACTGCTCCAACTACCCTGACTCAGGTGAGAGCCTTTTTAGGCCTGACTGGGTACTATAGGAGATTTGTCAAGGGGTATGGATCAATAGTGACACCCCTGAATCACTTAACTTCCAAGAAAATGCCCAAAAAGGTTCAGTGGACAGTTAGCTGTCAAAAGGCATTTGATGACCTAAAGCAGGCCATGTGCACTGCTCCCATTCTACAGAGTCCTGATTACTCCAAGAAGTTCATTGTCCAAACAGATGCATCTGAATTGGGGGTAGGGGCTGTACTGTCACAATTGAATGATGAAGGTCAGGATCAGCCAGTAGCTTTTATTAGCAGAAGGCTGACCCCTAGAGAGAAACGTTGGTCAGCCATTGAGAGGGAGGCCTTTGCTGTGGTCTGGGCTCTGAAGAAGTTGAGGCCATACTTGTTTGGTACTCACTTCCTTGTTCAAACAGACCATAAGCCCCTCTTATGGCTAAAACAAATGAAGGGTGAAAACCCCAAACTGCTTAGGTGGTCCATTTCCCTACAGGGGATGGACTTCACAGTGGAACATAGACCTGGGAGTAACCATGCCAATGCAGATGGACTCTCTAGGGTACTTCCACTTAGAACATGAAGACTTAACTGGGCAAGGTTAGTTTAATGTCCCTACGTTTGGGGGGTTGTAGGAGAGTAGGATCTGCTTCACATGGGTACCCCCACACTTTTTCTGATGCTTCACTGTTTTTCGACTTTAGTCTGGCTGGGGCCCTGCTAATCAAAACCCCGGGATAGCTGCTTCCTCTCTAAAATGGTTTCCATGTGCCTTAGGCACATCTCTGATTGGAATCTGGAGTGCCCTTGTAAGTCCCTAGTATATGGTATACTATGTACCCAGGGCATAGGTACCTCAGAGGCCTACCAGGGGCTGCAGCATGTATTGTGCCACCCCTGGAAGGCCAGCCAAAAGGACACCACAGGTCTGCTACTGCAGCCTGGGTAGGTGGTGCATGCACCCCTTACTGTGATATAGGTTACCTATATCACTACATACATACACACATATAAACCTATAAGTCACTCCTATGGCAGGCCTTATCAATCCTGAAGGCAGAGTGCGTGGTTCCTATGTGAGAGGGTGCCCCTGCATGTGCAGGGCCCCTCTGCAGCGCTCGGAGACCCTTCTCTGATGCTGTTTGTAGTGCAGCCTGACCATATACTCTTAAGCGCATTATAACCCCGCGTTAAATGCTAACTTTGGGATGGCTGCACGGAAACATGTCGTGTTTGGTGTCAAACATCTTGGAATTTCTGGCGGCGGGGGTAGCATTCCACCCTTCTAGAGGGAGAGACATGTACACACCGGCCTGCCCGGTAACTTCTTTCCAAGCCCTGGCATCACAAAATGGATGCCGCTGCCACAGACACGAGTCTGGCCTCCTGCTGCTGACCGAAACTCCGGCAGGGGAGGCCTGGACAATAGGTTTCCTGTCCAGGGAGGTGTAACCACCTCCCCAGACAGGATAGTGTGTATTGGGGCTGGGCGGGAGCACTCTCTGGTGCTTTGAAGTCCTGCACTGGGGGCACATTTGGTGTCCCTGTGCATACCCCAGTTCAAACCGGCTCAGGGGCTTCCAGCCCCTGCTCTGGCGCGAAACTGGACAAAGGGAAAGGGGTGTAACCACCCCTCTGCCCTGACCCTCCCATAGGTGGGTCCCCAGAGTATGTCCAACCCCCTACCTTAGTATAAGTATGTGTGAGAAGTTGGCCTGGTATATGCTGTTCACTAATTAAAGTGGACACCTTGCACCAGGGCAAATCGACTCTTATCGTAGATAGGTTTAAGACAACCTTTTAAAGAAAGCTATCCTAGTGGTAGCTGTGGAGAGCAGCCTTCAGGCTAAGTCTTGAAGGAATGTAAAGCAGCTTGTTTTACCATATAATCTCTTGAATCACCAAATGAAAAGACACCACACAGGTATATATATCAAATATATATGTATTTATTTCTAAATAACTCTCTACTAATCTCTTTATGAGATTAGAAGACAAACATATGCACAAATCAACGTTTCTCAATAAGTTAAGCACAAAATATGGCTGGGGCCCTAGGGGCGTACCAGACCATATACTAAAAAAGGGACTTAGCAACAACGACTTGCAGGGAGACAAGGCCTAGGGCCTTCAGAAGTGCTGGGGCCTCACCGAAGCCACCCAAGGCAGGTAAGTAAAGGACCCACGGGGGACGCGTGCAGTGTGGATACACAGGTGCGGATCGCCGTTGACTTCAATGGGGCAAGTCGCGGTTGGAAATTAAGAGTTCTAGGATACTTCGGGAGAACCTACAAGCAAGTCACTTACAGGGTAAGTAGTTCTAGGGCCCACACCCACAGGAGCACTGTAGTGCTGGAGTTTCCTCACCCAGGGAAGCCGGGTGCATAGGTGTCCTTTGGTGTCGGGTCGCGGCGTCGTTTTCAATGGCGAACAAAGAAGACTTGCTGCTTGCGGGAGCTGAAGAAGTGTCCGGTGGAATCCAAGCCTGGATTCTGAAGAAGGATGACCTGAAAGCAGAGGGGACAGTGTTCAAAGTCACTTGGCAGTGACTCGGGGCAAGGAAGATGGATGCCCACCGTCGTCGGTTGATTCAGGTCGATTGCGGGTGCCTTGACTCTTCAGCCACGAGGTTCAGGAGGCGTCAACGATGACCAGGAGCTGGATTCTGGGTGTCCCACGAAGTCTGCAGCTTACTGCGGTGTCGGCAACTCGATCGGAGCCAACAAGCCTCGGCAACAGCAAGTCTCGGGGAGATGAAGAAAAGTTGATGGCCCAGACCAGCAAGGTCTGAGGGACTCACCCAGCGAGGGTAAGTCAGGGCCGGCCTGGAGCAACCAGGGGAGCCCTTTGGTTTCTTTAAGAAGTCTTCTGGGGACCCACGAGCCGGCTGGCAAGGAATCGCAAAGACACCTTGGGCGGAATCACTCAACAGGGGCCCACGGTCACTCGGGACGATGTAGGCCTCTGATCTTCGGAAGGATTCCTGCTGGAGGTCGGGATCACACGTGATCCAAAGCACAAGTTCGTAGAACGTTGTGAAAGGGTTGCACTCGACAATAGTGCACGGTACACAGGGGTCGCGGTTCCTCATCACTCGTGGGGTCCACTTGCCTCAGCTTCGCTGGAGACTCACGATGGCCTTGGAGAAGTCAGGAAATCCACTTCTTGGGCTGCAGGGACTTCGGACTCCGGCGGGAGCGGCGTAGTTTGCGACCGTCGTTGTCGTTTTTGGTGCCTGCCAAGCAGGGGAGTCACTCCTTGACTCCAAGGGAGATTCTTCTGTCTTCCAAAGGTAGTGGAACGTCGAAGGGCCAGGATTCTTCTGTAGAGCATCATCCAGGGGTTATCTAACTAGCAAGTTCAAGGGTTCCCCTTCTTATACTAAAAAGAGGGGATGGACTAGCTCTATGACCCCACCTATGGGAGGGTCAAGGAGGGGTGGCTACACCCACTTCCCTTTGTCCAGTTTCGCTGCCAGAGCAGGGGCAGGTAGCCCCTGAGCCGGTTTGAACTGGCATATGCACAGAGGAGCCTTCTGCTCCCCCAGTGCAGGACTTCAAAGCACTCTAAGAGTGCACCCACCCAGCCCCAATACACTAAACCCTGTCTGGGAGGTGGTTACACCTCCCTGTGACAGGATGCCTATTGTTGGGCTTCCTCCAATGCGAGTTTCGGTCATCAGCAGGAGGGCAGCCCAGTGTCTGTGACTGGTGGCATCCATTTTGTGATGCCAGGGCTCTTTAGGATTCTACCGCGTTTCCACAGCAAGTACATGTCTTATCCCTCTAGAAGGGTGGAATGCTACCCCCGCCGCCAGGATTGGCGGGAAGGTAGTATTCCAAGATGTTTGACACCAAACACGACATGTTTTGATGCAGCCATTCAAAAGTTAGCATTTTACCGCGAGGATATAATGCACTTAAGAGTATATGGTTTAACCGCATCCACAAACAGCCCCAGAGAATAGACTCTGAGAGCTGCAGAGGGGCCCTGCTCAGGCAGAGGCACCCCCTCACATAGAAGCCAAGCACCCTGCCCTCAGGATTGATAGGGCCTGCCTTAGGGGTGACTGATAGGTTTATATGTGTGTGCAGGAGAGATATAGGAAACCTATATCTCAGTGAGGGGTGCTAGCACCACCTCACCCAGGCTGCAGTAGCAGGCCTGTGGTGTCAGATTTAGTCTGCTTCCCAGGGGTGGCATAATACATGCTGCAGCCCCTGGTAGGCCTGTGAAGTACCTATGCCCTTGGTACCTAAGGTACCATATACTAGGGACTCATAAGGCACCACAGTATCCAATCACTAGTGCACCTAGAGTGCACTCCATGTCGTTTAGAGAGAACAGAGAGGCTGGGGCCCTGATTTGGCAGGGACCCAGCCAGACTATAGCCAGAAACCAGTGCTAACATCAGAAAAAAAGGGGGGGCAACATAAGAGGCAGATCCTACTCTCCTACAGTATGGGACCCCAGTCCTTAGGACTTTATATTTACCTGGACGAAACTCTGATGCAGAATCCTGGACCTTCGATGCTCTACTTTATGATTAGAGGACTGAAGAATCTCCCTTGGGGTCAAGGAGTTACTCCCCTGCTTGGCAGGCACCAAAGAAGCAATTGTCCGGTCTGCATCGCTGAAGCTCCCGCCGGACGCCGAAGTCTTTGCATCACCAGAGGTAGATTTCCAGACTTCTCCGAGGCTGCCCTGAGTCCCCAGCAAAGCTGAGGCCCGTAGCTGTTGTGGGTAACGTGGAACCATGACCCCTGGACACCAAGCACATTTGCAAGTGCATCCTCTTCTTGGGCTCCCACGAAGTTGTGCTTTGGGCTCCGAGTAGCCCCTGCCTCCAGCACCAACTGCACCGAAGATCACTGGCCTCCACTCCACGAGTTTCCCATGAGCCAGCTCCAAGTGCATCCACTCGAGGCTCCTTTGCGGTCGCTAGTCTGTTGGCTAGTAGGCCCTCCCGAAGGCCAATCTTATCCTGCTTGGGCTTCCCTGGTTGCACCAGGTGTGTCCTGACTTACCCTTGCTGGGTGAGTCCCTCAGACCTTGTTGGTCTGCACCACCGTCCTTCTTCTATTTCCACAAGACTTGCCGTTGCCAAGGCTTGTTAGGTCCAATCCGGTCGCCGACACCTCAGCAATCGACAGACGTTGTGGGACAGCTAGATTCCAGCTCCTGGTGGTCGTCGACGCCTCCTGGACCTCGTGGCTGAAGAGTCAAGACAACTGTCAACCTACCTGAAGCACCCGACATCGGTGGGCATTCGCTCATCGCCTTCCTGGTCACTGGCTAGTGACCCAGACTCTGTCCCCTCTGCTTTCAGGTTCTTCAGATCTTCGATCCACCTTTGGATCCACCCGAACACTTTCGACTTGGTCGCCAGCAGCACTTTGCAGCAGATCGCCATTGAAAACGACGACGAAACCCGACCCCGAAAGACACCTATGCACCCGGCTTCCCTGGGTGAGGTAACTCGAGTACTCCGGTGCTCCCGTGGGTATAGACTCTAGAACGACCCAGTTCTAAAAGGGTTTGCTCCAAGTCCTCCTCTAAGTGTCCCTTTTCTTTAAACTTCCAACCGCGACTTTCCCCATAGAAGTCAACGGCGATTTGCGACTGTGTTATCACACTGCACGCGTCCCCCGTGGGTCCCCTGTGTCACTACCTTGGGTGGTTCCTTGTGGTCCAAGCACTTCTACAGGCTCTAGGCCTTGTGTCTAGCTCAGTCATGGTTCTTATACCACTTTATTGGTATATGGTTTGGTACGCCCCTAGGGCTCAAACGTGTATTTGTGCTATTACTGTTGATAACTAACTTATAACTTATGTACTTCGAACTCTAGCCTCATAAAGAGACTAGAGGGGTGTGTTTAGCAATAAATACATATATTTTGAATATATACCTGGTGTGGTCCTCTTTCATTTGGTCACTCAAGAGATTATAGACTGGTAAAACAAGCTGCTTTACATTCCTTCAAGACTTAGCCTGAAGGCTGCTCTCCATAGCTACCACTAGGATAGCTTTCAATAAAGGTTGTCTTTAACCTATCTCCAATAAGGGGTTGTTTGGACTGGTGCAAGGTGCCCACTATAATTAGTGGACAGCATATACCAGGCCAACTTCTCACATCAGGTTCCTATGGTCTGGAATATATTCTCTGCCTCTAGGGACACTGTTGCTGCCACCAGGGGGTTCTAACCCCTCTTTTCTAGAAGCTCTCTGGAGCTCCAGGGCTTCCTTGTCTAATGCCAACTGCTTGGTTTTGAGGGCAAACCTTGCTTCCTCATACTGCAGCAGTTTGCACATTCTGTCAGAGGAGGTCTCTCTTCTTGGGTAGTAGGAGTTCCTCTGGTAGACAGATTCTCTGCCAGAGTGATAGGAGGTGATACAAAAGGGGATGATGGACGGAACGTTTGAGCCAATCAAACACTCACCCCCAGTCAACTGATCTGGGTTTAATCCATCATCATTCTTTAGCTCACTCCACCACCCCAGTTCAGATATGGCCATATGCAAATCAGTCTGACCCTGTGCCTCATGGGAACAGTCCAGCCCGAACTGCCAAGCCATGTCTTCCCTGGACCGGAAACAAGCATCCTAGGACCGGTTTCTGGCATTTCAGCCGTCATCAGCCAGGCTTGCTTGAATCCAGTGGACGTTCCGTCCGTCATCCCTTTTGTGTCGCTTTGTTCGCCCTAAGTTGGCGGGGGTATGCCCAGACGTGGGTCCCTTGCTCACTTTGCCACTGGATTCAAGCAAGCCTGGCTGATGACGGCTGAAATGCCAGAAACCGGTCCTAGGATGCTTGTTTCCGGTCCAGGGAAGACATGGCTTGGCAGTTCGGGCTGGACTGTTCCCATGAGGCACAGGGTCAGACTGATTTGCATATGGCCATGTCTGAACTGGGGCGGTGGAGTGAGCTAAAGAATGATGATGGATTAAACCCAGATCAGTTGACTGGGGATGAGTGTTTGATTGGCTCAAACGTTCCGTCCATCATCCCCTTTTGTAACGCTTTGTTCGGCCCTAAGTTGGCGGGGGTATGCCCAGACGTGGGTCCCTTGCTCACTTTGCCACTGGATTCAAGCAAGCCTGGCTGATGACGGCTGAAATGCCAGAAACCGGTCCTAGGATGCTTGTTTCCGGTCCAGGGAAGACATGGCTTGGCAGTTCGGGCTGGACTGTTCCCATGAGGCACAGGGTCAGACTGATTTGCATATGGCCATGTCTGAACTGGGGTGGTGGAGTGAGCTAAAGAATGATGATGGATTAAACCCAGATCAGTTGACTGGGGTGAGTGTTTGATTGGCTCAAACGTTCCGTCCATCATCCCCTTTTGTATCGCTTTGTTCGCCCTAAGTTGGCGGGGGTATGCCCAGACGTGGGTCCCTTGCTCACTTTGCCACTGGATTCAAGCAAGCCTGGCTGATGACGGCTGAAATGCCAGAAACCGGTCCTAGGATGCTTGTTTCCGGTCCAGGGAAGACATGGCTTGGCAGTTCGGGCTGGACTGTTCCCATGAGGCACAGGGTCAGACTGATTTGCATATGGCCATGTCTGAACTGGGGTGGTGGAGTGAGCTAAAGAATGATGATGGATTAAACCCAGATCAGTTGACTGGGGGTGAGTGTTTGATTGGCTCAAACGTTCCGTCCATCATCCCCTTTTGTATCGCTTTGTTCGCCCTAAGTTGGCGGGGTATGCCCAGACATGGGTCCCTTGCTCACTTTGCCACTGGATTCAAGCAAGCCTGGCTGATGACGGCTGAAATGCCAGAAACCGGTCCTAGGATGCTTGTTTCCGGTCCAGGGAAGACATGGCTTGGCAGTTCGGGCTGGACTGTTCCCATGAGGCACAGGGTCAGACTGATTTGCATATGGCCATGTCTGAACTGGGGTGGTGGAGTGAGCTAAAGAATGATGATGGATTAAACCCAGATCAGTTGACTTGGGGTGAGTGTTTGATTGGCTCAAACGTTCCGTCCATCATCCCCTTTTGTATCGCAGAGTGATAGGAGTGTTCAGATTCCCTAGAAAGGGACCTATGCCTCTCCTCCACTAAGTCAGTTCTCTTAGGGAGAATTCCTCTGTCCTTTTCAGGCCCCTGGGGACCTGGCCCTTCAATCACAGAGTCTTGGTCATTCTGATTTTCGTCATCTGACCCAGACACTGTAATTGACCCACCCACTGATTCAGACCCATTAGCTCCTAGAGCTAATCTAAGATCATCTGCTGTCAGCAGATCTATCAGGTGTAGTGTGGAGGGACTCTGTCCTAGCTTCAGGTGCCTTGCAGCACACATGGTTCTCAACTCAGAGAAAGCCATGTCCTTATACTGAGGCTGAGTGGATCCACTGGGTCCACCCTTTAAGGACATTCTAGTGTTGTGCAGTGTTGTACTACCTACACTAGTTTGTGGCCTACTGATACTAGCTTGAGCTGTAGAAAGGGTGTGCTATCCCTTGGCACACAGCTCTAAGTTCAGTAGAACTTATTGATACTAAGCTTGACTTTATATGTACCTTAAGTACCTATAGTGGTTTTCAGTTAGTAATTCAAATAGAGATTTTCTGGTAAAACAATAGCAAGCTGGAATCCCACACGCTGCCACCAATGTGAGAAGTTGGCCTGGTATATGCTGTTCACTAGTTAAAGTGGACACCTTGCACCAGTACAATTCGACTCTTATGGTAGGTAGGTTTAAGACAACCTTTATAGAAAGCTATCCTAGTGGTAGCTGTGGAGAGCAGCCTTCAGGCTAAGTCTTGGAGAAATGTAAAGCAGCTTGTTTTACCACACAATCTCTTGAATCACCAAATGAAAAGACATCACACAGGTATATATATCAAATATATATGTATTTATTACTAAACAACTCTCTACTAATCTCTTTATGAGATTAGAAGTCAGGAAGATATGCACAAATCAACGTTTCACAATAAATTAAGCACAATATGGCTGGGGCCCTAGGGCGTACCAGACCATATACTAAAAAGAGACTCAAGAACAACGACTTGCAAAGAGACAAGGCCTAGGGCCTTCAGAAGTGTTGGGGCCTCACGAAACCACCCAAGGCAGGTAAGTAAAGGACCCACGGGGGACGCGTGCAGTGAGTGAACACAGGCGCGGATCACCGTTGACTTCAATGGGGCAAGTCGCGGTTAGAAATTAAGAGGTTAAGGGCACTTCGGGAGTAGCTACAAGCAAGTCACTTACAGGGTAAGTAGTTCTAGGGCCAACACCCACAGGAGCACTGTAGTGCTGGAGTTACCTCACCCAGGGAAGCCGGGTGCATAGGTGTCCTTTGGTGTCGGGTCGCGGCGTCGTTTTCAATGGGAGCCAATGAAGACTTGCTGCTTGTGAAGTCCGAAGAAGTGTCCGGTGGAATCCAAGCCTGGATTTGGAAGAAGGAAGACCTGAAAGCAGAGGGGACAGTGTTCAAAGTCACTGGGCAATGACTCGGGGCAAGGAAGATGAATGCCCACCGTCGTCGGAAGATTCAGGTCATTCACGGGTGTCTTGACTCTTCGGCCACGATGTCCAGGAGGCATCGACGATGACCAGGAGCTGGATTCGGCGTGTGCCACAAAGTCTGCAGCTGAGTGCGGTGTCAACAACCCTATTGGAGCCAACAAGCCTTGGTAGCAGCAAGTCTCGTGGAAAGTGTGAAAAGTCAATGGTGCAGACCAGCAAGGTCTGGGGAACTCACCCAGCAATGGTAAGTCAGGGCAGGCCTGGAGCAACCAGAGGAGCCCTTTGGTTTTTTAGAAAAGTCTTCTGGGGATCCACAAGCCGGCTGGCAAGGGATTGCAAAGACACCTCGGGAGGATTCCTTCAACTGGGGCCCACGGTCACTCGAGACAGGGTAGGCCTCTGACCTTCGGACGGCTTCCTGATAGAGGCTGGGACAACACGTGGTCCAAAGCACAGGTTCGTAGAACATTGTGAAGGGGTTGCACTTGACAATAGTGCACGGTACCCAGGGACTGCGGTTCCTCGTCACTCGTGGGGTCCACTGGCCTCAGCTTCACTGGGGACTCACGATGGCCTTTGAGAAGTCAGGAAAATCTTGTCTTGGGCTGCAGGGACCTCGGGCTCCAGCGGGAGCGGCGTAGTTTGCGACCATTGTTGTAGTTTTTGGTGCCTGCCAAGCAGCGGAGTCACTCCTTGACTCCAAGGGAGATTCTTCAGTCTTCCAGAGGTAGTGGAACGTCGAAGGTCCAGGATTCTTCTTTAGAGCGTCATCCAGGGGTATCTAGTTTGCAATGCACAGGTTCCCCCTAATACTAAAAGAAAGGGAGGGACTAGCTCTATGACCCCACCTATGGGAGGGTCAGGGGAGTGGGTGGCTACACCCACTTCCCTTTGTCCAGTTTCACGCCAGAGCAGGGGCAGGTAGCCCCTGAGCTGGTTTGAACTGGCATATGCACAGAGGAGCTTTCTGCTCCCCCAGTGCAGGACTTCAAAGCACTCTAAGAGTGCACCCACCCAGCCCCAATACACTAAACCCTGTCTGGAAGGTGGTCACACCCTCCTGTGACAGGATACCTATTGTTGGGCTTTCTCCACTGCGAGTTTCGGTCATCAGAAGGAGGGCAGCAAAGTGTCTGTGACTGGTGGCATCCATTTTGTGATGCCAAGGCTCTTCAGGATTCTACCGCGTTTCCACAGTAGGTACATGTCTGTGAGAAGTTTGCCTGGTATATGCTGTTCACTAGTTAAAGTGGACACCTTGCACCAGTACAATTCGACTCTTATGGTAGATAGGTTTAAGACAACCTTTATAGAAAGCTATCCTAGTGGTAGCTGTGGAGAGCAGCCTTCAGGCTAAGTCTTGAAGGAATGTAAAGCAGCTTGTTTTACCACACAATCTCTTGAATCACCAAATGAAAAAGACACCACACAGGTATATATATTAAATATATATGTATTTATTACTAAACAACTCTACTAATCTCTTTATGAGATTAGAAGTCAGGAACATATGTACAAGTCAATTGTTATCAAAATAAGTTAGCACAGTAAATATCACAATCTTATCTTGGCTAGACCGGGGTCTAGAGCACATAGAATCGAGGGACCCCCAGAGAACCACCCCAGGTAGTTGTAGGAGACCCACAGGGGACGGACGCGGTGTTCAGACACTGGTGCGAGTCCTGTACGAGTCTATGCAAGCGGACGCGATTGAGTTATCAATGTTACAGGCCCCTGGCGTGTTCGAGGCGAACACACCGATCGGTCGGTACGAGTCGAAGGACGCGGTTACTGGTAGATTTACAAGGGAGATGGACGTGGTGTCTCTAACACAGACGCGAACCCTGTACTGAGTCAGTGCGAGAATCGCACGGGGAGAATAGGAGTTTCAGGATACTTCGGGAGAACCTACAAGCAAGTCACTTACAGGGTAAGTAGTTCTAGGGCCCACACCCACAGGAGCACCGTAGTGCTGGAGTTACCTCACCCAGGGAAGCCGGGTGCATAGGTGTCCTTTGGTGTCGGGTCGCGGCGTCGTTTTCAATGGCGAACAAAGAAGACGTGCTGCTTGTGATGTTCGAAGAAGTGTCCGGGGGAATCCAAGCCTGGATTCAAAGGAAGGAAGACCTGAAAGCAGAGGGGACAGTGTTCAAAGTCACTTGGCAGTGACTCGGGGCAAGGAAGATGGATGCCCACCGTCGTCGCAGGATTCAGGTCGGTCACGTGTGCCTTGACTCTTCAGCCACGAGGTCCAGGAGGTGTCGACGACAACCAGGAGCTGGATTCGGCGTGTCCCACGATGTCTGCAGCTTACTGTGGTGTCGGCAACTCGATTGGAGCCAACAGGCCTTGGTAACAGCAAGTCTTGTGGAAAGTGTGAAAAGGCAATGGCGCAGACCAGCAAGGTCTGAGGGACTCACCCAGCGAGGGTAAGTCAGGGCAGGCCTGGAGCAACCAGGGGAGCCCTTTGGTTTCTTAGAAAAGTCCTCAGGGGACCCACGAGCCGGCTGGCAAGGGATCGAGAAGATGCCTCAGGAGGATTCCTTCAACAGGGGCCCACGGTCACTCGGGACGGTGTAGGCCTCTGATCTTCGGAGGGATTCCTGCTGGAGGTTGGGACCACACGTGGTCCAAAGCACAGGTTCTTAGAACGTTGTGAAGTGGTTGCACTTGACAATAGTGCACGGTACCCCGGGATCGCGGTTCCTCGTCACTCTTGGGGTCCACTGGCCTCAGCTTCGCTGGGGACTCACGATGGCCTTTGAGAAGTCAGGAAATCCACTTCTGGGGCTGCAGGGACTTCGGACTCCGGCGGGAGCGGCGTAGTTTGCGACCGTCGTTGTAGTTTTTGGTGCCTGCCAAGCAGGGGAGTCACTCCTTGACTCCAAGGGAGATTCTTCAGTCTTCCAAAGGTAGTGGAACGTCGAAGGTCCAGGATTCTTCTTCAGAGCGTCGTCCAGGGATATCTAACTCTTCAGGTTCAAGGGTTCCCTACCTTATACTAACAAGGAAGGGAGGGACTAGCTCTTAGACCCCACCTATGGGAGGGTCAGGGGAGTGGGTTGTTACACCCACTTCCCTTTGTCCAGTTTCATGCCAGAGCAGGGGCAGGTAGCCCCTGAGCCGGTTTGAACTGGCATATGCACAGAGGAGCCTTCTGCTCCCCCAGTGCAGGACTTCAAAGCACTCTAAGAGTGCACCCACCCAGCCCCAATACACTAAACCCTGTCTGGGAGGTGGTTACACCTCCCTGTGACAGGATACCTTTTGTTGGGCTTCCTCCACTGCGAGTTTCGGTCATCAGCAGGATGGCAGCCCAGTGTCTGTGACTGGTGGCATCCATTGTGTGATGCCAGGGCTCTTCAGGATTCTACCGCGTTTCCACAGTAGGTACATGTCTATCCCTCTAGAAGGGTGGAATGCTACCCCCGCCACCAGGACTGGCGGGGGGGGTAGTATTTCAAGATGTTTGACACCAAACACGACATGTTTTGATGCAGCCATACCAAAGTTAGCATTTTACCGCGAGGATATAATGCACTTAAGAGTATATGGTTTAACCGCATCCACAAACAGCACCAGAGAATGGACTCTGAGAGCTGCAGAGGGGCCCTGCTCAGGCAGAGGCACCCCCTCACATAGAAGCCAAGCACCCTGCCCTCAGGATTGATAGGGCCTGCCTTAGGGGTGACTGATAGGTTTATATGTGTGTGCTGGAGAGGTATAGGGAACCTATATCTCAGTGAGGAGTGCTAGCACCACCTCACCCAGGCTGCAGTAGCAGGCCTGTGGTGTCAGATTTAGTCTGCTTCCCAGGGGTGGCATAATACATGCTGCAGCCCCTGGTAGGCCTGTGAAGTACCTATGCCCTTGGTACCTAAGGTACCATATACTAGGGACTCATAAGGTACCACAGTATCCAATCACTAGTGCACCTAGAGTGCACTCCAAGTCGTTTAGAGAGAACAGAGAGGCTGGGGCCCTGATTGGCAGGGACCCAGCCAGACTATAGCCAGAAACCAGTGTAAACATCAGAAAAAAAGTGGGGGCAACATAAGAGGCAGATCCTACTCTCCTACAATGTCTATCCCTCTAGAAGGGTGGAATACTACCCCCGCCGCCAGAACTGGTGGGGGGGTAGTATTCCAAGATGTTTGACACCAAACACGACATGTTTCCGTGCAGCCATCCCAAAGTTAGCATTTAACGCGAGGTTATAATGCGCTTAAGAGTATATGGTCAGGCTGCACTACAAACAGCATCAGAGAAGGGTCTCCGAATGCTGCATAGGGGCTCTGCTCATGCAGGGGCACCCTCTCACATAGGAACCAAGCACTCTGCCTTCAGGATTGATAAGGCCTGCCATAGGAGTGACTTATAGGTTTATATGTGTGTATCTATGTAGTGATATAGGTAGCCTATATCACAGTAAGGGGTGCATGCACCACCTTACCCAGGTTGCAGTAGCAGACCTGTGGTGTCAGATTTAGTCTGCTTCCCAGGGGTGGCATAATACATGCTTCAGCCCCTGGTAGGCCTGTGAAGTACCTATTGTGAGAAGTTGGCCTGGTATATGCTGTCCACTAGTTATAGTGGGCACCTCGCACCAGTCCAAACAACCCCTTATTGGAGATAGGTTAAAGACAACCTTTATTGAAAGCTATCCTAGTGGTAGCTATGGAGAGCGGCCTTCAGGCTAAGTCTTGAAGGAATGTAAAGCAGCTTGTTTTACCAGTCTATAATCTCTTGAGTGACCAAATGAAAGAGGACCACACCAGGTATATATTCAAAATATATGTATTTATTGCTAAACACACCCCTCTAGTCTCTTTATGAGGCTAGAGTTCGAAGTACATAAGTTATAAGTTAGTTATCAACAGTAATAGCACAAATACACGTTTGAGCCCTAGGGGCGTACCAAACCATATACCAATAAAGTGGTATAAGAACCACGACTGAGCTAGACACAAGGCCTAGAGCCTGTAGAAGTGCTTGGACCACAAGGAACCACCCAAGGTAGTGACACAGGGGACCCACGGGGGACGCGTGCAGTGTGAGAACACAGCCGCGAATCGCCGTTGACTTCTATGGGGAAAGTCACGGTTGGAATTTTAAAGAAAAGGGACACTTAGAGGAGGACTTGGAGCAAACCCCTTTAGAACTAGGTCGTTCTAGAGTCTATACCCACGGGAGCACCGGAGTACTCGAGTTACCTCACCCAGGGAAGCCGGGTGCATAGGTGTCTTTCGGGGTCGGGTTTCGTCTGTCGTTTACAATGGCGATCTGCTGCAAAGTGCTGCTGGCAACCAAGTCGAAAGTGTTCGGGTGGATCCAAAGGTGGATCGAGAGATCTGAAGAACCTGAAAGCAGAGGGGACAGAGTCTGGGTCACTAGCCAGTGACCAGGAAGGCGATGAGCAGATGCCCACCGATGTTGGGTGCTTCAGGTAGTTTGACTGTTGTCTTGACTCTTCAGCCACGAGGTCCAGGAGGAGTCGACGACAACCAGGAGCTGGATTCGAGCTGGGCCACAAAGTCTAGCGCTTGCTGAGGTGTCGGCGACCGGATTGGACCCAACAAGCCTTGGCAACAGCAAGTCTCATGGAAATAGAAGAAGGACGGTGGTGCAGACCAGCAAGGTCTGAGGGACTCACCCAGTGAGGGTAAGTCAGGGCACGTCTGGAGCAACCAGGAAAGCCCAAGTAGAAGAAGAGTTGCCTTCGGGAGGGCCCACTAACCAACGGACTAGCGACCGCAAAGGAGCCTCGAGTGGACACACTTGGATCTGGCTCACGGGACACTCGTGGAGTGGAGGCCAGTGATCTTCAGCGCAGTCGGTATGGAGGCAAGGGCTACTCGGAGCCCAGAGCACAACTTCGTGGGATTCCCAGAAGAGGATGCACTTGCAAATGTGCTCGGTGTCCAGGGGTCATGGTTCCACGTTACGCACGACAGCTACGGGCCTCAGCTTTGCTGAGGACTCAGGGCAGCCTCGGTGAAGTCTAGAAATCCATGTCTGGTGATGCAAAGACTTCGGCATCTGGCGGGAGCTTCAGTGATGCAGACCAGACAATTGCTTCTTAGGTGCCTGCCAAGCAGGGGAGTCACTCCTTGACCCCAAGGGAGATTCTTCAGTCCTCTAATCTTGAAGTAGAGCATCGAAGGTCCAGGATTCTGTATCAGAGTTTCGTCCAGGTAAATCTAAAGTCCTAAGGACTGGGGTCCCATACTTACACCAAGTTAGGGGGTTGGACATACTCTGGGGACCCACCTATGGGAGGGTCAGGGCAGAGGGGTGGTTACACCCCTTTCCCTTTGTCCAGTTTCACGCCAGAGCAGGTACTGGAAGCCCCTGAGCCGGTTTGAACTGGGGTATGCACAGGGACACCAAATGTGCCCCCAGTGCAGGACTTCAAAGCACCAGAGAGTGCTCCCGCCCAGCCCCAATACACATCATCCTGTCTGGGGAGGCGGTTACACCTCCCTGGGACAGGAAACCTATTGTCCAGGCCTCCCCTGCCGGAGTTTCAGTCAGCAGCAGGAGGCCAGACCCGTGTCTGTGGCAGCGGCATCCATTTTGTGATGCCAGGGCTCTGGAAAGAAGTTACTGGGTATGCCAGTGGGTACATGTCTCTCCCTCTAGAAGGGTGGAATGCTACCCCCGCCGCCAGAACTGGCGGGGGGGTAGTATTCCAAGATGTTTGACACCAAACACGACATGTTTTGGTGCAGCCAGTCCAAAGTTAGCATTGTACCAAGAGGATATAATGCACTTAAGAGTATATGGTCAGGCTGTACCACAAACAGCATCAGAGGAGGGACTCTGAACGCTGTAGAGGGGCTATGCTCATGCAGGGGCACCCTCTCACATAAAAACCAAGCACTCTGCCTTCAGGATTGGTAAGGCCTGCCATAGGAGTGACTTATAGGTTTATATGTGTGTACATATGTAGTGATATAGGTAACCTATATCACAGTAAGGCGTGCATGCACCACCTTACCCAGGCTGCAGTAGCAGACCTGTGGTGTCATTTTGGATGGCCTTCCAGGGGTGGCACAATACATGCTGCAGCCCCTGGTAGGGCCTCTGAGGTACCTATGCCCTGGGTACATAGTATACCATATACTAGGGACTTATAAGGGCACTCCAGATTCCAATCAGAGATGTGCCTAAGGCACATGGAAACCATTTTAGAGAGGAAGCAGCTAGGCTGGGGTTCTGATTAGCAGGGCCCCAGCCAGACTAAAGTCGAAAAACAGTGAAGCATCAGCAAAAAGTGGGGGTATTCATGTGAAGCAGATCCTACTCTCCTACTCAACCCCCCCGCCCAAACGCAGGGACATTAAACTAACCTTGACCAGTTGAGTCTTCATGTTCTAAGTGGAAGTACCTAGAGAGTCCATCTGCATTGGCATGGTTACTCCCAGGTCTATGTTCCACTGTAAAGTCCATCCCCTGTAGGGAAATGGACCACCTAAGCAGTTTGGGGTTTTCACCCTTCATTTGTTTTAGCCATAGGAGGGGCTTATGGTCTGTTTGAACAAGGAAGTGAGAACCAAACAAGTATGGTCTCAACTTCTTCAGAGCCCAGACCACAGCAAAGGCCTCCCTCTCTATGGCTGACCAACGTTTCTCTCTAGGGGTCAGCCTTCTGCTAATGAAAGCTACTGGCTGATCCTGACCTTCATCATTCAATTGTGACAGTACAGCCCCTACCCCCAATTCAGATGCATCTGTTTGGACAATGAACTTCTTGGAGTAATCAGGACTCTGTAGAATGGGAACAGTGCACATGGCCTGCTTCAGGTCATCAAATGCCTTTTGACAGCTAGCTGTCCACTGAACCTTTTTGGGCATTCTTTTAGAAGTTAAGTCATTCAGGGGTGTCACTATTGATCCATACCCCTTGACAAATCTCCTATAGTACACAGTCAGGCCTAAGAAGGCTCTCACCTGAGTCTGGGTAGTTGGAGCAACCCAGTCCATGATGGTCTGGATCTTGCTCTGCAGTGGTTGTACCTGGCCTTCACCTACAAGGTGGCCCAGGTACACAACCTGACTCTGCCCTATCTGGCACTTGGTGGCCTTGATAGTGAGGCCTGCCTTTTGCAGGGCCTCCAAAACATTCCTTAGGTGGACCAGGTGATCCTCCCAGGTGGAGCTAAAGACAGCAATATCATCAAGATAAGCTGCACTGTAGGCTTCCAGACCTGTGAGAACTGTATTCACCTACCTTTGGAAAGTGGCAGGTGCATTCTTCAAACCAAAGGGCATTACCACAAATTGATAATGGGATAGGGGTTGAGATTGCTGTTTTTGGCTTTGCATCATCAGCTAGTCTGATCTGCCAGTAGCCAGCTGTTAGGTCAAATGTGCTTAGATACTTGGCTGAGGCCAAAGTGTCTATTAGCTCATCTGCCCTGGGTATTGGATGGGCATCAGTCCTAATGACTGCATTGAGACCCCTGTAGTCCACACAAAACCTCATCTCTCTTTTCCCACCATTGGTGTGAGGTTTTGGCACAAGGACCACTGGACTAGCCCAAGGGCTATCTGAGGGTTCAATAACTCCCAAATCCAACATTTTCTGGACTTCTGTCCTGATACAGTCCCTGACATGGTCAGGTTGCCTATAAATCTTATTTTTATTAGGCAGACTGTCCCCAGTGTCCACTTCATGAGTGCACCAGGTGGTCTGGCTTGGAGTCAGAGAGAACATATGTCTGTACTGATTGAGCACTTGTCTGCAATCAGTTTGCTGCTGGGCAGTGAGTCTGTCTGCCAAGGCTACACCATCCACTGACCCATCATCAGGGTTCTGTGAGAGCAGGTCAGGGAGTGGGTCACTCTCTTCCTCCTGTCCCTCATCAGTAGCCATGAGCAAGCCCATGTCTGCCCTGTCCACATATGGTTTCAATCTGTTGACATGGAGAACCCTGTGGGGACTCCTGGGTGTTCCTAGGTCTACCAAATAGGTAACCTCACCCTTCTGCTCAACAATGGTATGGGGTCCACTCCATTTGTCTTGGAGAGCTGCTGGGGCCACTGGCTCCAACACCCACACCTTCTGCCCTGGCTGGTACACAGTCAGTACAGCCTTTTGGTCATGCCAGGCTTTTTGCAATTCCTGGCTAGCCTCAAGGTTTTTAGTTGCCTTTTTCATGTACTCAGCCCTCCGGGAGCGGAGACCAAGTACGTAGTCCACTATGTCCTGCTTTGGTGGCTTGAGAGGTAACTCCCATCCTTCCTTCACCAGGCACAATGGCCCCCTGACAGGATGGCCAAACAAAAGTTCAAAAGGGCTGTAGCCAACACCCTATTGAGGCACCTCCCTGTATGCAAACAAAAGCCAGGGCAAGAGTATGTCCCATCTTCGCCTAAGCTTCTCTGGGAGCCCTTTAATCATGCCCTTTAAGGTTTTGTTGAATCTCTCAACTAAACCATTGCATTGTGGGTGATAGGGTGTGGTGAATTTGTAAGTCACTCCACACTCCTTCCACATTGCCTTTAAGTATCCAGACATAAAGTTTGCACCCCTGTCTGATACAACCTCCTTAGGGAAGCCCACTCTTGAGAAAATTCCCAGGAGGGCTCTTGCCACCAAAGGTGCTGTAGTGGTCCTAAGGGGAATAGCCTCTGGGTACCTAGTGGCATGGTCCACCACCACCAGGATAAACCTGTGCCCAGATGCTGTTTGGGGATCCATGGGACCAACAATGTCAATCCCCACCCTTTCAAAGTGAACCCTCACCACAGGTAGTGGTACCCGGGGGGCCTTTGTAGTGCCACCTGCCTTGCCACTGGCCTGGCAGGTTACACAGGAGCGACAAAACTCCTTGGTGTCTTCAGACATGTGGGGCCAGTGAAAGTGAGGGACAATTCTGTCCCAAGTCTTGTTCTGGCCCAGGTGACCTGCTAGAGGAATATCATGGACTAGGGTCAATAGGAAGCCACTGAACTTCAGAGGTATAACCAACCTCCTGGTGGCACCAGGCTTGGGGTCTCTACACTCTGAGTACAAGAGTCCATCATCCCAATACACTTTATGGGGACCACTAGCATTCCCAGCAGCCTCAGCAGCAGCTTGCTGTCTGAGGGGTTCAAGAGAGGGGCAGCTCTGCTGCTCCTGGCTCAGATCTGCCCTGGAAGGGCCCCTGTCCCTAAGAACTCAACCGGATCAGGTTCAAGCTCCTCTGGGACAGTTCCTTCCTCAGGACTGAGATCATCCCCTCAAGGGACTGATCTTCCTTCTGAGCCAAGGGGGAAGGCACTGCCTTTACCCTACTACTCCTCCTCTTGGATGGCACTTGGTGCATTGTTCCAGGATCCAAGGCCTGTTCAGTGTAAGTCATTTTTGCCTGTGACCTGGTCACAGCAAACACATCTGCAGGGATGCCCAGCATTTCTGCATGGGTCCTGAGCTCCACTTCTGCCCAATCTGAAGTTTCTAGATCATTGCCAAGCAAGCATTCAACTGGTAGGTTTGCACTCACCACAACCTTCTTAAGGCCAGTTACCCCTCCCCAGGAGAAGTTAACAACTGCCAGAGTATGGTCTGTTCTGACATTGCTAGCATTAGTCACTTGGTACATTTCACCAAGTATAATCTGCCCAGGATCCACAAGATCTTGTGTCACCATGGTGACACTTGCTCCTGTGTCCCTGTATGCCAAAGCCTCTTTTCCATTTATTAATGGCTGTTGTCTGTACTTGCCCAGATTACTGGGACTCACAGAGGAGGTCACATCCATGCCTCCATCACAGACTAGGACAGCCTGAGTGAGTTCTCTGACTAGGCCAGAGCTCATCTCATTACCCAGGGTCAACCCACTAAACCCTTGGCTTGTGTACTCCCACCACCATTTGTAACTGCACTAGGGGGAACAGGTGCCTTAGGGGCATTGGTGGGGGCTGGAATAGAGTCTTTGGACTTGGTGCAATCACTGGTCCAGTGTGTCTTTTACTTACAGACTTTGCACCATGGTTTCTTTTGGCCTTTCCCTTTGTTAGACTGTGAATCCCCACCTGAAGAAGATTTTTGGGGGCCTTGTGAAGACTTCTGGTCTTTACCCTTCTCCCCACCCTTGTCAGAGTTTTTAGAATCTTGCTTCTTTGGGTCACCACCTTGGTTCTGTACCTTCTGCCTCACCCTGATTCTGACCCATTTGTCTGCCTTCTTTCCCAATTCTTGGGGATAGGTCAGATCAGAGTCCACCAGGTACTGATGCAACAGCTGATTTTGACAGTTATTAAGAATCTGCTCCCTCATGATAAGATTGTACAATCCTTTGAAGTCACATACCTTACTGCCCACTAACCAACCTTCCAGAGCCTTAGCAGAACAATCAACAAAGTCCACCCAGTCTTGATTTTGTGCCTTTTGGGTATCCCTGACTTCTCTAACAGTGAGTAGCTTATCTCTACCTTTGTCTGCAAAGGAGAGTGTAGGAGAGTAGGATCTGCTTCACATGGGTACCCCCACTTTTTGCTGATGCTTCACTGTTTTTCGACTTTAGTCTGGCTGGGGCCCTGCTAATCAGAACCCCAGCCTAGCTGCTTCCTCTCTAAAATGGTTTCCATGTGCCTTAGGCACATCTCTGATTGAAATCTGGAGTGCCCTTGTAAGTCCCTAGTATATGGTATACTATGTACCCAGGGCATAGGTACCTCAGAGGCCTACCAGGGGCTGCAGCATGTATTGTGCCACCCCTGGAAGGCCAACCAAAAGGACACCACAGGTCTGCTACTGCAGCCTGGGTAAGGTGGTGCATGCACCCCTTACTGTGATATAGGTTACCTATATCACTACATACATACACACATATAAACCTATAAGTCACTCCTATGGCAGGCCTTATCAATCCTGAAGGCAGAGTGCGTGGTTCCTATGTGAGAGGGTGCCCCTTCATGAGCAGGGCCCCTATGCAGCGCTCGGAGACCCTTCTCTGATGCTGTTTGTAGTGCAGCCTGACCATATACTCTTAAGCGCATTATAACCTCGCGTTAAATGCTAACTTTGGGATGGCTGCACGGAAACATGTCGTGTTTGGTGTCAAACATCTTGGAATACTACCCCCCCGCCAGTTCTGGCGGCGGGGTAGCATTCCACCCTTCTAGAAGGAGAGACATGTACACACCGGCCTGCCCGGTAACTTCTTTCCAAGCCCTGGCATCACAAAATGGATGCCGCTGCCACAGACACGTGTCTGGCCTCCTGCTGCTGACTGAAACTCCGGCAGGGGAGGCCTGGACAATAGGTTTCCTGTCCCAGGGAGGTGTAACCACCTCCCCAGACAGGATAGTGTGTATTGGGGCTGGGCGGGAGCACTCTCTGGTGCTTTGAAGTCCTGCACTGGGGGCACATTTGGTGTCCCTGTGCATACCCCAGTTCAAACCGGCTCAGGGGCTTCCAGCCCCTGCTCTGGCACGAAACTGGACAAAGGGAAAGGGGTGTAACCACCCCTCTGCCCTGACCCTCCCATAGGTGGGTCCCCAGAGTATGTCCAACCCCCTACCTTAGTATAAGTATGGGACCCCAGTCCTTAGGACTTTAGATTTACCTGGACAAAACTCTGACACAGAATCCTGGACCTTCGACGCTCTACTTCAAGATTAGAGGACTGAAGAATCTCCCTTGGGGTCAAGGAGTGACTCCCCTGCTTGGCAGGCACCAAAGAAGCAATTGTCAGGTTTGCATCGCCGAAGCTCCCGTCCGGACGCCGAAGTCTTTGCATCACCAGAGGTAGATTTCCAGACTTCCTCGAGGCTGCCCTGAGTCCCCAGCAAAGCTGAGACCCGTAGCTGTCGTGAGTAACGTGGAACTGGGACCCCTGGACACCGAGCACATTTGCAAGTGCATCCTCTTCCTGGGCTTCCACGAAATTGTGCTTTGGGCTCCGAGTAACCCCCTCCCCCAGCACCGACTGCACTGAAGATCACTGGCCTCCACTCCACGAGTGTCCCGTGAGCCAGCTCCAAGTGCGTCCACTTGAGGCTCCTTCGCGGTCGCTAGTCCATTGGCTAGTAGGCCATCCCGAAGGCCAATCTTATCCTGCTTGGGCTTCCCTGGTTGCTCCAGGCATGCCCTGACTTACCCTTGCTGGGTGAGTCCCCCAGACCTTGCTGGTTTGCACCACCGTCCTTCTTCTATTTCCACAAGACTTGCCGTTGCCAAGGCTTGTTGGGTCCAATCCGGTCGCTGACACATCAGCACTCGACAAACGTCATGGGACAGCTCGAATCTAGCTCCTGGTTGTCGTCGACGCCTCCTGGACCTCGTGGCTGAAGAGTCAAGACAACCGTCAACCTACCTGAAGCACCCGACATCGGTGGGCATCCGCTCATCGCCCTCCTGGTCACTGGCTAGTGACCCAGACTCTGTCCCCTCTGCTTTCAGGTTCTTCAGATCTCCAATCCACCTTTGGATCCACCCGAACACTTTCGACTTGGTCGTCAGCAGTACTTTGCAGCAGATCGCCATTGAAATCGACGACGGAACCCGACCCCGAAAGACACCTATGCACCCGGCTTCCCTGGGTGAGGTAACACGAGTACTCCGGTGCTCCCGTGGGTATATACTCTAGAACGACCCAGTTCTGAAAGGGTTTGCTCCAAGTCCTCCTCTAAGTGTCCCTTTTCTTTAAAATTCCAACCGCGACTTTCCCCATAGAAGTCAACGGCGATTCGCGGCTGTGTTATCACACTGCACGCGTCCCCCGTGGGTCCCCTGTGTGAGAAGTTGGCCTGGCATATGCTGTCCACTAATTATAGTGGGCACCTTGCACCAGTCCAAACAACCCCTTATTGGAGATAGGTTAAAGACAACCTTTATTGAAAGCTATCCTAGTGGTAGCTATGGAGAGCAGCCTTCAGGCTAAGTCTTGAAGGAATGTAAAGCAGCTTGTTTTACCAGCCTATAATCTCTTGAGTGATCAAATGAAAGAGCACCACACCAGGTATATATTCAAAATATATGTATTTATTGCTAAACACACCCCTCTAGTCTCTTTATGAGGCTAGAGTTCGAAATACATAAGTTATAAGTTATTAAATCACAGTAATAGCACAAATACACGTTTGGGCCCTAGGGGCGTACCAAACCATATACCAATAAAGTGGTATGCGAACCACGACTGAACTAGACACTAGGCCTAGAGCCTCTAGAAGTGCTTGGACCACAAGGAACCACCCAAGGTAGTGACACAGGGGACCCACGGGAGACGCGTGCAGTGTAAATACACAACCGCGATACGCCGTTAACTTCTATGGAGAAAGTCGGGATCGGGAAAATAGAGAAAAGGGACACTTAAAGAGGACTAGGACAAAACCCTTTGAGATCTAGGACTTTGAAGAGTCTCTACCCACGGGAGCACCGGAGTACTCGTGTTACCTCACCCAGGAAGCCGGGTGCATAGGTGCCTTTCGGGGTCGGGTTTCGTCGTCGATTCGAATGGCGATCTGCTGCAAAGTGCTGCTGGCGGCCAAGAGAAAAGTGTCCGGATGGATCCAAGAGTGGATCGGAGTTCTGAAGAACCTGAAAGCAGAGGGGACAGAGTCTGGGTCACTAGCCAGTGACCAGGGAGGCGATGGACAGATGCCCACCGATGTCAAGTGCTTCAGGTGCATTGACAGTCGTCTTGACTCTTCAGCCACGAGGTCCAGGAGGCGTTGTCGGCGACCAGGAGCAGGATTCGGGCTGGTACACAATGTCTGTCGAGTGCTGAGGCGTCGGCGACCGGATTGGACCCAACAAGCCTTGGCAACGGCAAGTCTTGGTGAAGATGTAGATCGTCGATGGTGCAGACCAGCAAGGTCTGTGGAACTCACCCAGCGAAGGTAAGTGAGGGCAGGCCTGGAGCAACCAGGATGCCAAGTAAGAAAAGGATTGGCCTTCGTTAAGGGCTACTAGCCAACGGGCTAGCGACCGCAAAGGAGCCTCGTGACGCTGCACGTGGAGCTGGCTTACAGGACACTCGTGGAGTGGGGGCCAGTGATCTTTGGTGCAGGTGGTGCTGGAGGCTAGGGCTACTCGGAGCCCAAAGCACGACTTCTTGGGAGACCCAGAAGATGATGCACTTGCAAATGTGCTTGGTGTCCAGGGGTCACGGTCTCAAGTCACCCACGATAGCCACGGGCCTCAGCTTTGCTGGGGACTCAGGGTAGCCTCGGGAAGTCTGAGAATCCACCTCTGGTGATGCGATGACTTCGGCGTCCGACGGGAGCTTCAGAAATGCGAACCGGACAGATGCTTCTTTGGTGCCTGCCAAGCAGGGGAGTCACTCCTTGACCCCAAGGGAGATTCTTCAGTCCTCTAATCTTGTCGTAGAGCGTCGAAGGTCCAGGATTCAGTTTCAGAGTTTCGTCCAGGTATAATCTAAAGTCCTAAGGACTGGGTTCCTACCTTTATTCTAAAAATAGGGGTTGGACTACTCTGTGGCCCCACCTATGGGTGGGTCAGGGCAGAGGGGTGGCTACACCCCTTTCCCTTTGTCCAGTTCGCGCCAAAGCAGGGGCTGCAAGCCCCTGATCCGGTTTGAACTGGGGTATGCACAGGGACACCAAATGTGCCCCCAGTGCAGGACTTCAAAGCACCCGAAAGTGCTCCCGCCCAGCCCCAATACACATTATCCTGTCTGGGGAGGTGGTCACACCTCCCTGGGACAGGAAACCTATTGTCCAGGCCTCCCCTGCCGTAGTTTCGTCCAGCAGCAGGAGGCCAGACTCGTGTCTGTGGCAGCAGCATCCATTTTGTGATGCCAGGGCTCTGGAAAGAAGTTACCTGACTAGTCAGAGTTAACATGTCTTTCCCTCTAGAAGGGTGGAATGCTACCCCCGCCGCCAGGATTGGCGGGAGGGTAGTATTCCAAGATGTTTGACACCAAACACGACATGTTTAGGTGCAGCCATTCCAAAGTTAGCATTTTACCGCGAGGATATAATGCGCTTAAGAGTATATGGTCAGGCTGCACTACAAACAGCATCATAGATGGTCTCCGAACGCTGCAGAGGGGCCCTGCTCATGCAGGGGCACCCTCTCACATAGGAACCACGCACTCTGCCTTTAGGATTGATAAGGCCTGCCTTAGGAGTGACTTATAGGTTTATATGTGTGTATGTATTTCGTGATATAGGTAACCTATATCACAGTAAGGAGTGCATGCACCACCTTACCCAGGCTGCAGTAGCAGACCTGTGGTGTCAGTTTGGATGGCCTTCCAGGGGTGGCATAATACATGCTGCAGCCCCTGGCAGGCCTCTGAGGTACCTATGCCCTTGGTACATAGTATACCATATACAAGGGACTTATAAGGGCACTCCAGATCCCAATCAGTGATGTGCCTAAGGCACATGGAAACCATTTTACAGAGAAAGCAGATAGACTGGGGCCCTGAATAGCAGGATCCCAGTCCAACTAAGTCATAAACCAGCAAAACACCATAAAAAAGTGGGGGCAACCATATAGTCAGATTCCACCTTCCTACATAACCCCCCAAACGAAAGGAGATAAGGCTAACCTTGGCCAGTTGAGCCTTCATTGACTAAGTGGTCATATAAGGAAGCACCTGCACTAGCATGGTTGCCCCCTGTCTTATGGTCCACTAAGCAATCCCTCACCCTAAGGGTATGAGAGGGTCTCCACCATGGGGATTCACTACCTGTGGTGTGCTTAGGTAAAGTACAAGGCTGGTGAGGTGTCTGGGTAGAGAAGTGAGACCCTAGGAATGTTGGCCTCAGCTTCCTCAGATCACTGGTCACCATGTATGCCTGTCTTTCCATGACTGAGTTGCACTTTGCTCTAAGGGTCAACCTTTGGCTGCCTACAGCTGGGGGTTGGATCCCTTTGGATGGACTACTGGAGGGACATGGCAGGTTTGGAACCTTCTGGTCCCAGGTTTGCCCTTGCCTACCAGAGTCCTTCTGGGGAGGTCCCTACATAGAGGTATGGGGGATCCCTCAGTGTGTGGAGGAATTTTCACCTGGCTAGGGCTACTAGACTGGGTGCCCCTAATCTGCTGATGGGGGTTCCTCTGGACAGGGGGCCCTGGGGGTCCACTGACCTCCCTGACCTCTGCAGCCCTGGGCTGACTGAGGCAGGGTAGAGAGGGGCAGGTTACCTGCTCCAGACTGGGTACCACCTTGGAAGGGTCCTCTGCCATCAGGGGGTGGTCAGGCCAGGCCTGACTACCTCTGTGGCAGTTCCTTCACTAGGGGTAGGGTCAGTTCCCTGAGGAGGCTGACCCTTACCTACTGTCTGGGGGAAGAAGACTTTTCTTCAACCCTGGTGCTCTCTTTTGGGGGAGAGTGGGCCATTCTTTCAGGCTCCATCTCTCCAAATTCTTGGGCTGGGGCTGTGGCCATCACAGCCCCACTAACCTTTACAGGGACGCCCAACATCCTAAGATGGGTTTGGTGTTCAACTTCAGCCCAGGCTGAAATTTCCAAATCATTGCCCATCAGGCAATCTACAGGTAAGGTGGGGGACACTGCCACTCTCTTTGGGCCTGTGACCCCCTCCCAGCTGAGATTGACTATGGCCATGGGGTGATCTGTTCTGACACCATCAATGTTGGTCACCTGGTATTTAAACTCAGGTAAAAACTGGTGAGGGGGACTAGTTTCCCTGCCACCATGGTGACACTAGCCCCTGTGTCCCTAAATGCCACAGCTTTCTGACCATTAATTATTGGCTCCAATCTGTACCTGCCCAACGCTGTGGGACCCATGGTAAAGGTGGCAAATCCTATACCACCATCAGAGTCAGAGGAGTCTGTTGAGGGGTCCCTGTCTAAACTAGGGCTCCCTCTGTTCCTCTTGCAAAAGCACCCAACTTTTTGGGTGCACTACTCCCAACTGGAGGATTACTACTGGTAGTACCAGGAGGGGTGGTAGTAGTTGTGGGAGGAACATTTTCTTTATTGCCAATCCTGGGGCAACTGGGATCAGTTTTCCAGTGCCCAGGCTTTTTACAGACATGGCAATAGGGTTTCTTTTCAGGAGAGGAAGGAGTTTGGGACCCACCCCCAGAAGAGGAATTTTGGGGCCCTGTAGGGGACTTATCCTTAGAGTTATCCCCACCTTTCTCTTGGGACTTAGTAGAATCTTTCTTCTGGTCACCACCCTGATTTCTAGTTTTTACTCTGGTTCTGACCCATTTGTCTGCCTTCTTTCCCAATTCTTGGGGAGAGGTCAGATCAGAGTCCACCAGATACTGGTGCAAAAGCTGGTTTTGACAATTATTAAGGATCTGCTCCCTCATAATCAAATTGTACAATCCTAAAAAGTCATGCACTTTGTTGCCATGTATCCAACCTTCCAGAGCCTTTGTAGCACAATCTACAAAATCAACCCAGTCTTGAGTCTGAGCTTTTGGGTGTCTCTGAACTTCAACCTATACTGTTCAGTGGTTAGGCCAAACCCATCTATCAGAGCACTCTTCAAGACTGTGTAATTGTCAGCATCCTCTTCTCTTACAGTGAGGAGCTTGTCTCTACCTTTGTCTGCAAAGGAGAGCCACAAGATTGCTGCCCACTGCCTCTGGGGGACCTTCTGAACTTTACAGGCCCTCTCCAGTGCAGTTATCCATTTGTGGATGTCATCCCCACTCTGGTAGGGAGGGACAATCTTGTTTAGGTTTCTATGGTCATAAGACCTTTCCCTATCTCTAGGGATATTGCTGCCACCATGGGACTCTAGTCCCAACTTTCTTCTCTCTCTAAGGAGATCTAGGGATTCCCTATCTAAAGCCAATTGCTTTTTTCTGATTTCCAGCTGAGTTTCCTCATACTGGACCAGTCTGTCTCTTCTCTCATGAGAGGATTCCCTCCTGTGAGAGGAGATAGAGCTCCCTATGGAGGTGCCAGAGTGGTTAGACTCCTGAGAAGGAGATCTAGACTTCCTGGGCACACTCTTAATCCTTCCTGGGGGACAAAGAGGGCATCATTCTGATCATCCTCATCATCTTCCACAGGAGGGATTGGGTTATCCAGGTCAGGGTCATTGTCACCCTCCTGGCCAGTTTCAGAGGGGGCTGGGGGTATTGGTACCCCTGGCCTCGTCCTCTTCCTCTGCCCCACCCTCAGCTCCTACCCCTTCAGTCCCTACAGGCTTACTAAGGTCATAAGCCACCAACAACTCCTTGAGGTGTTGGGTGGTGGGGCTTTGGCCTGTCCTTATTTTTCTCAAGTTACATAAAGCTCTCAATTCCAAGAATGGGAGTGTATCATACTTGGAGGGTGGAAGCTCAATGGCTTCCTGCAAGGATTCTTTGGATCCTGCCCTTAAAGACATTACTAGTGTGGTGTGGTGTATGCACTACCTACTCTAGTGTGGCCTACTAAACTCTCTTGAGTTGTAGAAAGGGTTGTGCTATCCCTTAACACACAACTCTAAGTTCAGTAGAACTTACTGTATTCTAAGCTTAAATTATATGTACCTTAGGTACCTTTAGTGGTTTTCAGTTGATCAATTCAATTGAGATTATCTGGTAAAACAATAGCAAGCTGGAATCCCACACGCTGCACACCAATGTGAGAAGTTGGCCTGGCATATGCTGTCCACTAATTATAGTGGGCACCTTGCACCAGTCCAAACAACCCCTTATTGGAGATAGGTTAAAGACAACCTTTATTGAAAGCTATCCTAGTGGTAGCTATGGAGAGCAGCCTTCAGGCTAAGTCTTGAAGGAATGTAAAGCAGCTTGTTTTACCAGCCTATAATCTCTTGAGTGATCAAATGAAAGAGCACCACACCAGGTATATATTCAAAATATATGTATTTATTGCTAAACACACCCCTCTAGTCTCTTTATGAGGCTAGAGTTCGAAGTACATACGTTATAAGTTATTAAATCACAGTAATAGCACAAATACACGTTTGGGCCCTAGGGGCGTACCAAACCATATACCAATAAAGTGGTATGCGAACCACGACTGAACTAGACACTAGGCCTAGAGCCTCTAGAAGTGCTTGGACCACAAGGAACCACCCAAGGTAGTGACACAGGGGACCCACGGGAGACCCGTGCAGTGTAAATACACAACCGCGATACGCCGTTAACTTCTATGGAGAAAGTCGGGATCGGGAAAATAGAGAAAAGGGACACTTAAAAGAGGACTAGGACAAAACCCTTTGAGATCTAGGACTTTGAAGAGTCTCTACCCACGGGAACACCGGAGTACTCGTGTTACCTCACCCAGGGAAGCCGGGTGCATAGGTGCCTTTCGGGGTCGGGTTTCGTCGTCGATTCGAATGGCGATCTGCTGCAAAGTGCTGCTGGCGGCCAAGAGAAAAGTGTCCGGATGGATCCAAGAGTGGATCGGAGTTCTGAAGAACCTGAAAGCAGAGGGGACAGAGTCTGGGTCACTAGCCAGTGACCAGGGAGGCGATGGACAGATGCCCACCGATGTCGAGTGCTTCAGGTGTGTTGATGGTTGTCTTGACTCTTCAGCCACGAGGTCCAGGAGGCGTTGTCGGCAACCAGGAGCAGGATTCGGGCTGGTACACAATGTCTGTCGAGTGCTGAGGCGTCGGCGACCGGATTGGACCCAACAAGCCTTGGCAACGGCAAGTCTCAGTGAAGATGTAGATCGTCGATGGTGCAGACCAGCAAGATCTGTGGAACTCACCCAGCGAGGGTAAGTGAGGGCAGGCCTGGACCAACCAGGATGCCAAGTAAGAAAAGGATTGGCCTTCGTTAAGGGCTACTAGCCAACAGGCTAGCGACCGCGAAGGAGCCTTGTGACGCCGCACGTGGAGCTGGCTTACAGGACACTCGTGGAGTGGGGGCCAGTGATCTTCGGTGCAGGTGGTGCTGGAGGCTAGGGCTACTCGGAGCCCGAAGCACGACTTCTTGGGAGACCCAGAAGATGATGCACTTGCAAATGTGCTCAGTGTCCAGGGGTCACGGTCTCAAGTCACCCACGATAGCCACGGGCCTCAACTTTGCTGGGGACTCAGGGTAGCCTCGGGAAAGTCTGAGAATCCACCTCTGGTGATGTGATGACTTCAGCGTCCAACGGGAGCTTCAGAAATGCGAACCGGACAGATGCTTCTTTGGTGCCTGCCAAGCAGGGGAGTCACTCCTTGACCCCAAGGGAGATTCTTCAGTCCTCTAATCTTGTCATAGAGCGTCGAAGGTCCAGGAATCAGTTTCAGAGTTTCGTCCAGGTATAATCTAAAGTCCTAAGGACTGGGTTCCTACCTTTATTCTAAAAATAGGGGTTGGACTACTCTGTGGCCCCACCTATGGGTGGGTCAGGGCAGAGGGGTGGCTACACCCCTTTCCCTTTGTCCAGTTCGCGCCAAAGCAGGGGCTGCAAGCCCCTGATCCGGTTTGAACTGGGGTATGCACAGGGACACCAAATGTGCCCCCTGTGCAGGACTTCAAAGCACCCGAAAGTGCTCCCGCCCAGCCCCATTACACATTATCCTGTCTGGGGAGGTGGTCACACCTCCCTGGGACAGGAAACCTATTGTCCAGGCCTCCCCTGCCGTAGTTTCGTCCAGCAGCAGGAGGCCAGACTCGTGTCTGTGGCAGCAGCATCCATTTTGTGATGCCAGGGCTCTGGAAAGAAGTTACCTGACTAGTCAGAGTTAACATGTCTTTCCCTCTAGAAGGGTGGAATGCTACCCCCGCCGCCAGGATTGGCGGGGGGGTAGTATTCCAAGATGTTTGACACCAAACACGACATGTTTAGGTGCAGCCATTCCAAAGTTAGCATTTTACCGCGAGGATATAATGCGCTTAACAGTATATGGTCAGGCTGCACTACAAACAGCATCAGAGATGGTCTCCGAACGCTGCAGAGGGGCTCTGCTCATGCAGGGGCACCCTCTCACATAGGAACCACGCACTCTGCCTTTAGGATTGATATGGCCTGCCTTAGGAGTGACTTATAGGTTTATATATGTGTATGTATTTCGTGATATAGGTAACCTATATCACAGTAAGGGGTGCATGCACCACCTTACCCAGGCTGCAGTAGCCTGCATAATACATGCTGCAGCCCCTGGCAGGCCTCTGAGGTACCTATGCCCTTGGTACATAGTATACCATATACTAGGGACTTATAAGGGCACTCCAGATCCCAATCAGTGATGTGCCTAAGGCACATGGAAACCATTTTACAGAGAAAGCAGATAGACTGGGGCCCTGAATAGCAGGATCCCAGTCCAACTAAGTCATAAACCAGCAAAACACCATAAAAAAAGTGGGGGCAACCATATAGTCAGATTCCACCTTCCTACACCCTGTGTCACTACCTTGGGTGGTTCCTTGTGGTCCAAGCACTTCTACAGGCTCTAGGCCTTGTGTCTAGCTCAGTCGTGGTTCTTATACCACTTTATTGGTATATGGTTTGGTATGCCCCTAGGGCTCAAACGTGTATTTGTGCTATTACTGTTGATAACTAACTTATAACTTATGTACTTCGAACTCTAGCCTCATAAAGAGACTAGAGGGGTGTGTTTAGTAATAAATACATATATTTTGAATATATACCTGGTGTGGTCCTCTTTCATTTGATCACTCAAGAGATTATAGGCTGGTAAAACAAGCTGCTTTACATTCCTTCAAGACTTAGCCTGAAGGCTGCTCTCCATAGCTACCACTAGGATAGCTTTCAATAAAGGTTGTCTTTAACCTATCTCCAATAAGGGGTTGTTTGGACTGGTGCAAGGTGCCCTCTATAATTAGTGGACAGCATATACCAGGCCAACTTCTCACAGAGAGCCACAAGATTGCTGCCCACTGCTCCTGAGGGACCCTCTGTACTTTACAGGCCCTCTCCAGTGCAGTAATCCATTTGTGGATGTCATCCCCACTCTGGTAGGGAGGGACAATCTTGCTCAGGTTTCTATGGTCATAAGACCTTTCCCTACCACTAGGGAAGTTGCTGCCACCATGGGACTCTAGTCCCAACTTTCTTCTTTGTCTTTGAAGCTCTAGGGACTCCCTGTCTATAGCCAACTGCTCTCTTCTGATTCTCAATTGAGCTTCCTCATACTTGAGCAGTATCTCTTTCCTCTCATGAGAGGATTCCCTCCTATGAGAGGAAACAGAGGTCCCTACTGAGGTGTCAGAGTGGTTAGACTCCTGAGAAGGAGATCTGCACCTTCTAGGCACACTCACAACTCTTCCTGTGGGGACAAAGGGGAGGTCATTCTGATCCTCCTCCTGATCCTCAGGAGGAGCTGCATTTTCCAGGTCAGGATCATTGTCATCCTCCTGGCCAGTTTCAGAGGTCAGGTCCTGGGTATTTTCACCCCTGGCCCCTTCCTCATCTTCTGCTCCACCCTCTCTGCCTACCCTTGCAGACCCTATGGGTCTTCTAAGATCATCTAGCAGAAGCATCTCCAGGAGACGTTGGGTGTTGGCACTTTTGCCTGTCTTCAGCTTCCTAATCTTGCACAACTCTCTTAATTCCAAGAATGAGAGGTTGTCATATCTGGATGGCAGGAGCCCACTGGTTCCTGGCAGTGTAATTGCGCAGGAAACGGTGGTTGTCTAGAGTGTATTTATTATCAGCTACATGGATAAGGAGCCAGCTAAACAGCATCCAGCTCCAACAGACACCAACTCAAGAGTGCATCACTAACATTCTATAATTGCTAAGCAATAGAAACATTCTACAGGAACACTGGTAATAAGATGACCAGTCAATACACATAATATAAATGACAGATTATTACATTACCTTTCTTCCTTAAAACAACAACAACAAAAAAACACAGAATGTAATTATAACAACCACTGTGCCTACAGGATACAGCACATGGGGTTGATTAAACTCTATACCTTGAAGGTTTGATAACAACACGGGAACTCCTCCTGATACCCCCATGAATAGACTCATCACAAACAGGAGAATCACTTCCTTCGATGGAGGATCGATCACAGACAGAACTTTTAACTTTAGCAACCTTGCTTAAGTTCCACCAAAATCCCCCGTCAACCTGAACCGCATTTCCCACCAACTTAATTACTCTTACAGGTGGACCAAATTTGCTTTCACCTTTATTGACATGGTGGGTTTTCCTTATTTTGACAGTGTCGCCAACTTTAAGTATTGACAACTTAGAACCTTTCTTTGAGTCAAAATACGTTCTTTGTTTAGACTGGGCAGAAGAAACATTCCGCTTCACCACACTCATCAAATTGGAAACATCTGACTCAGTGTTTACCCATTTAGACATCCACCCAGGGCGAAAAGAAGTATTAGCCTTCCTTCCCCTCATCAATTCAAAAGGAGTTACCTTCGTGGACGAATGGGGAGTGGTTCTGTAAAACCATATCATGCTGTTCAAAGCCTTCACAACGTCATGGTTGCTGGATTTAGCCATTTTTACACAATCTCCAACAACACGATTCATCCTTTCCACAAGTCCGTTCCCTTGAGGATGATAAAATGAGCTTTTGACATGTTTGACACCAGAGGAAGATAGAAATGATTAAAAATCCTTACTAACAAACTGTTTACCATTGTCCGAAACAAGTGTTTCTGGAAATCCCTCTCTTGTCCAGACATCATTCAAGAAATCCACAACACTTTTGGTATCAGCATCCTTGACAAGCTTATATTCAGGCCATTTCGAGGCGTAATCTACTAGGACCAAAATAAACCTGGTACCACCAGAAAGCATATTATATGGTCCCATGACATCCACACCGAGCTTAACCCAGGGACGATCAGGACATTCAACAGGCATGAGAGCAGGAACAGAAGTTTTAAGACACTTGTCTGATGTTTTGCAAACATAACAATTCACAACAAACTCGTCAATTTCGGAATCCATTCCAGGCCACCAAAACGACTCACGTATGCGACGTTTGGTAAATGAAGACCCTAAATGTCCCTCATGGGCTCTCTGAATAATTTTACTTCTAAACACATGTGGAGGAATAAATTTATCATTCCGTAACAAAATACCATCTTCTATGGAAATTTCATTTTCGATTTTGGAAAAAGGTTGTAGTGAAGGAGAAAGAACTCTCTCCTTCGGCCAACCACCCCTGACCAGGTTACAAACTTCCTGTAGAACACTATCATCACAAAATGCTGACCTCCATTCATCCTCAGAGCAAAATTTAAGTTCAGGAATATCCACACCAGCAACCAAACAATCTTCACAATCCTCTTCGATGAGATCAGAGAAGGAAACTTCATCATCATGAAAGTCACTGTCAGGATAACGAGAGAGGAAATCCGCCCTCACATTCTTCCCACCAGCAATGTGTTTCACATCAAATTGGTACTGGAGCAATTTAGTAACCATCCTCATAATTCTAGGAGTGCAACACTTGCTCAAACTCCCACCTAATATATTAACAAGGGGCTTGTGATCTGTCTGAAGTAGAAAACGTTTACCCCAAATATATGGGCGGAACTTTTCAATGGCCCATGTGCAGGCCAAGAGTTCCTTTTCAATGACTGAATATTGTAACTCAGCAGCTCTTAGAACCCTAGAAGCAAAACCTATGGTCTTTTCAAGACCATCCTCCACTTGCGTCAAGGTTGCACCAACACCTACTTGACTAGCATCGACAGTCAAACAACACGGTAAACTGGGGTCAAAAGGTTTGAGAATTGTGCCTTCCCAAGAAGATTTTTAACTTCGCTGAAAGCAGACACGCACTCATCACTCCAATCAAACCTGATCCCTTTTTTGAGCAGGTTACTTATGGGACGAACAATAGTAGCATAATGAGGAATAAACCTCGAATAATATTCACAAAGCCCCAGTAGAGATTTGACTCCAGTCTTGTCAGTGGGTGAAGAAGCATTGGTAATTGCCTCGAGGAGACCAGGTCTGGGCTTAACACCCTCATGAGAAAGCACATGTCCCAGGTATTCAACTTCAGTACAGAAGAATTTACATTTTTCTAACTTAAGCACTACACCATGTTGTTGAAACAAACTAAGCACTTTATGCAAAATGTTGTCATGCGAAGCAATATCTTTCCCAAAGATGAGTATGTCGTCTTGGAAGACTAAAACACCCTCGACCCCCTTGAGAATGTTGTTCATCACCCTCTGGAATACCGACGCAGCCGATGCCAAACCAAAAGGCATACGTCGGTATTGGAAAGTGCCTAAGGGAGACACAAACGCAGTAAGATGACGGGAGTCCGGATGTAGCTCAACCTGGTGGTAGGCACAGGCAAGGTCGAGCTTGGTAAAAAACTTAGCTCCTTTAGTAGAAGCAAATAGGTCATTTATTTTAGGAAGGGGATGTGAATCAACCCAGATCTCCTTGTTGAGAGACCTTAAGTCAACACAGATCCTGAGTTGACCACACCTCTTCCTGGCGACCACAAGGGGAGAAAGCCAAAGGGATGACTCAGCAGGCTCAATAACACCTTTCTCACACAATAGCAACAATTCCTTTTCTAGGTCATCCCTCACACTGTAAGGTACCCCTCTAAGTTTATGTTTCACAGGAATACTCCCTTCTTTGACTACTATTCTGTGCTTAAAACCACAAATCTTTCCTAATTCGTTACTGAAAACAGAAGGAAATTTCTCCTTGAGTATTTGAACTTCATCTGGACAGCCAACGACAAGAACTTGCTCTTTGGTACCAGGCTTAAGGATCATGCCAAATAGCCCCTGATGGAACCATCCTAGAATGTTAAGTCCTTTAACTGCAACATAAATCTTCCCTTTTATTTTCCTCCCTTTGAAGCACATCTCCTCTTCAAAGAAACCCAGCAGGTCAATTTTTCGCCCCTCATACGATACAGGAGATCGATCTGGAGGAAGTAGCGGTTGACTACCATTCCAAGTCTCATCAAAGAGTCTTTGTGTGATCATTGTTATCTTTGCACCAGAATCAACTAAGAGTTTGATACACTTATTTCCCACATTAATATCAACTATGGGATCAACACAGGATCTGAGATCTCCTTCAACAACCTCATGGGAACCTGAGGAATCCACAACATTAATATCGGTGACCACTGAAACCACCTCAGAATCAGAGTCAGAGTCAATTAGGCATACCACAGGTTTCTTTAGACCCTTTTGACTTTTCAACTTTAGGCAGACTTTTGCAAAATGTCCTGTCTTTTTACAATAATTGCATGTGACATTACTTGCAGGACAACGCGATCCTTTAGTATGAGGCGGGTTTCCACACCTCAAGCATACCTTGGATCCTACACTAAATGGCCTACTTAGATAGTTACTATTACCTTTGAATGACTTCTTGATAGATTTCACAGAAGAATTTAGGTTAATAGCATTGACCGATTCCGTAACCTTTTCATCTAATTCTTTTAGTGAAACCATAGAAATTTCTATGCTTTTAGCTAGTTTAATCGTATCATCAAGAGACGGATCACCCAAAGTAAGAAGTTTCTGCCTAATGCTTTTATCTTTACACTGACACACAAATTGGTCCCTGATGAGTTGGTCCGTGAAATTCTCAAACTTGCAATCAGCTGCTAACCTACGTAAAGCAGAAATGTAAGAGTCCACATCTTCGCTATCAGATTGTTTCCTCTTAAAAAATGTATGCCTAAGAACCATGAGATTTGGTTGTTTGTCAAAACGGAGTTTGAGTTTTTGTACTGCTTCACTGTATTCGTCGTTTTGCACACCTTCTTCTTGTTGTAAGTTGGGTAAGTGTTTAAACACAGATCTTCCTTCAAATCCAAGGGAATGTAATAGTAAACATTTTTTCCTGTCGGCGCAAAATCTGGCTGCACCTATGGCACCCAGATACGTCTCAAATGCATCATGCCAAACCTCCCATGTGATGGGTGGTTCTCCAGGTGTGTCAAAAAACGCAGGAGGAGGATTGACAGACTGAAGGGTGCTCATTTCAAAATGACCAAAAGGAAAATCACAAGAAGAACTGACTATATAAAAATAATTAAAATAAGAAAAGAGCAAGAAAACTCCAAAGGAAGGTGTGTATAACACTGCGTGAAATACACAAACACCAGAATTAAGGGTGTGTGTGTCACCGTAGAGTGCACACTATGACAAGTGGTGTGTGAATCACCGCATGAAACACACAGGACAGTAGCAGGAAGGATTATTAAGGGATAATTGGTGTGTGTATCACCGAGAGATGTACACCATGTGCAGGATGTAACTTCGTTGTATGTCAGTAGCAGTGCACACGAGGTTAAGGCGGTGTGTATATACCCCTCGTTCTCAACGTTAAAAATGTAACAGTGTTTAAGTGGTGTGTAAATCACTGCGTGAAATACACAGGAAGAAGCAGAAGGTGTGTGTATCACCGCTCGTAATACACATTAAGATAGTAATAGTGCTGAAGTGGTGTGTGTATCACACGAAGATTTGCGAGTAAAAATCAAAAAAAAATATAACTCCAAGATGGCCTCCAAAACGTCGATGAAGCGTGATGACGCTTTAGTGAAATGAGAGGCAATGAGGACAAAAGCTTGATCCAAGATGGCCCCCAGACGTAAATTAGCGTGATGACACCAAGCCTGGTATGCGCGATGAGACGTCTGTTTCATTCAAGGCAGTTGGCATGGAGATGAAGAGCAGATGTTCGCAAGCAGGCGCTGGGTGTCAGACAACAGGATGGTGAGCGAGCGTTGTGACGATACAATGCGTGAGGTAGGCAAGGCTCAGAGAACATCAGTGAGCGCGAGCAGTAATTTTACTTTTCCAAAAAATAAAAATAACGACCGTGTAAAATAGCGGGGCTCACAGGGCAGTGGATCAAGAAGTAATTATAATGGGCCGCAGACAGAGCGTTTTGCGAGTGGAGTGAAAGTGGAAGTTAGGTAGTCAAACAAGGTTGGAAACGGTGGGCAGGATGTTGTAATAAAAACGTCCTACCATGTCAGATGAGGCAGCAGTAAGGGTCCAACAAGGGTCCAACTCGCATCTGGTGAGGAAAAGGCAAACGCTGTGTAAACAGATGGTTGTAAGTCCGACTTCACGATGGAGTTGAGAAAAACAAAATCTCAAAGATGAGATGACTTGATAGTAGACAGCTCTTCAGCAAAAATGATTAGCACGCGTGGGTTGTCCATGTAGCCAGGATCGTCGCCAATCAAATGTAGTAATTGCGCAGGAAACGGTGGTTGTCTAGAGTGTATTTATTATCAGCTACATGGATAAGGAGCCAGCTAAACAGCATCCAGCTCCAACAGACACCAACTCAAGAGTGCATCACTAACATTCTATAATTGCTAAGCAATAGAAACATTCTACAGGAACACTGGTAATAAGATGACCAGTCAATACACATAATATAAATGACAGATTATTACAAAGACATTACTAGTGTGGTGTGGTGTATGCACTACCTACACTAGTGTGGCCTACTAAACTCTCTTGAGTTGTAGAAAGGGTGTGCTAGCCCTTAACACACAACTCTAAGTTCAGTAGAACTTACTGTATACTAAGCTTGTTTTTATATGTACCTAAGGTACCCTTAGTGGTTTTCAGTTGATCAATTCAATTGAGATTATCGTGTAAAACAATAGCAAGCTGGAATCCCACCCGCTGCCACCAACGTGAGAAGTTGGCCTGGTATATGCTGTCCACTAGTTATAGTGGGCACCTTGTACCAGTCCAAACAATCCCTTATGGAGATAGGTTAAAGACAACCTTTATTGAAAGCTATCCTAGTGGTAGCTATGGAGAGCAGCCTTCAGGCTAAGTCTTGAAGGAATGTAAAGCAGCTTGTTTTACCAGTCTATAATCTCTTGAGTGACCAAATGAAAGAGGACCACACCAGGTGTATATATTAAATATATGTATTTAGTCTTAAACACACCCCTCTAGTCTCTTTATGAGGCTATAGTTCAAAGTACATAGTTTACAAGTCAAATATCAACAGTAATAGCACAAATACACGTTTGAGCCCTAGGGGCGTACCAAACCATATACCAAAAAAGTGGTATAAGAACCACGACTGAGCTAGACACAAGGCCTAGAGCCTGTAGAAGTGCTTGGACCACAAGGAACCACCCAAGGTAGTGTTACAGGGGACCCACTGGGGACGCGTGCAGTGTGGGAACACAGCCGCGAATCACCGTTAACTTCTATGGGGAAAGTCGCGGTTGGAGTTTTAAAAGAAAAGGACACTTAGAGGAGGACTTGGAGCAAACCCCTTTAGAACTAGGCAGTTCTAGAGTCAATACCCATGGGAGCACTGGAGTACTCGAGTTACCTCACCCAGGGAAGCCGGGTGCATAGGTGTCTTTTGGCATCGGGTTTCGTCGTCGTTTTCAATGGCGATCTGCTGCAAAGTGCTGCTGGCGGCCAAGTTGAAAGTGTCCGGGTGGATCCAAGGGTGGATCGAAGATCTGAAGGACCTGAAAGCAGAGGGGACAGAGTCTGGGTCACTAGCCAGTGACCAGGAAGGCGATGAGCAGATGCCCACCGATGTCGGGTGCTTCAGGTTGGTTGACGGTTATCTTGACTCTTCAGCCACAAGGTCCAGGAGGCATCAACGATGACCAGGAGCGAGATTCAAGCTGTCCCACAACGTCTGTCGATTGCTGGGGTATCGGCGACCGGATTGGACCCAACAAGCCTTGGCAACGGCAAGTCACGTGGAAACAAAAAAGGACATTGATGCAGACCAGCAAGGTCTGGGGGACTCACCCAGCAAGGGTAAGTCAGGGCACGCCTGGAGCAACCAGGAAAGCCCAAACAGAAGAAGAGTTGTCTTCGGGAAGACCCACTAGCCAACGGACTAGTGATCACGAAGGAGCCTCGAGTGGACGCACTTGGAGCTGGCTCACAGGACACTCGTGGAGTGGAGGCCAGTGATCTTCGGTGCAGTCGGTGCTGGTGGCAGGGGCTACTTGGAGCCTAAAGTACAACTTCAAGGGAGATCAGGAAGATGATGCACTTGCAAAAGTTCTTGGTGTCCAGGTGTTATGGTTCTACGTTACCCACGACAGCTACGTGCCTCAGCTTCACTGGGGTCTCAGGGCAGCCTCGGCGAAGTCTGGAAATCCACCTCTGGTGATGCAAAGACTTCGGTGTCCGGCGGGAGCTTCAGTGATGCAGACTGGACAGTTGTTTCTTAGGTGCCTGCCAAGCAGGGGAGTCACTCCTTGACCCCAAGGGAGATTCTTCAGTCCTCTAATCTTGAAGTAGAGTGGCAAAGGTCCAGGATTCGGCTTCAGAGTTTTGTCCAGGGTAATTTAAAGTCCTAAGGACTGGGGTCCCATACTTATGCTAAGTTAGGGGGTTGGACATACTCTGGGAACCCACCTATGGGAGGGTCAGGGAAGAGGGGTGGTTACACCCATTCCCTTTGTCCAGTTTCGCACCAGAGCAGGGGCAGGAAGCCCCTGCAACCGGTTTGAACTGGACTATGCACAGGGACACCAAATGTGCCCCCAGTGCAGGACTTCAAAGCACCAGAGAGTGCTCCCGCCCAGCCCCAATACACACTATCCTGTCTGGGGAAGTGGTTACACCTCCCTGTGACAGGAAACCTATTGTCCAGGCCTCCCCTGCCGGAGTTTCGGTCAGCAGCAGGCCAGACCCGTGTCTGTGGCAGTGGCATCCATTTTGTGATGCCAGGGCTCTGAAAAGTTTATACCGGGTATGCCGGTGTGTACATGTCTCTCCCTCTAGAAGGGTGGAATGCTACCCCAGCCGCCAGGACTGGCGAGGGGGTAGTATTCCAAGGTGTTTGACACCAAACACGACATGTTTTGGTGCAGCCAGTCCAAAGTTAGCATTCTACCACGAGGATTTAATGCACTTAAGAGTATATGGTCAGGCTGTACCACAAACAGCACCAGAGGATTGACTCCGAACGCTGCAGAGGGGCTCTGCTCATGCAGGGGCACCCTCTCACATAAAAACCAAGCACTCTGCCTGCAGGATTGGTAAGGCTTGCCATAGGAGTGACTTATAGGTTTATATGTGTGTGCAATGGTAGTGATATAGGTAGCCTATACCACAGTAAGGGGTGCATGCACCACCTTACCCAGGCTGCAGTAGCAGACCTGTGGTGTCATTTTGGAGGGCTCCACAGGGGTGGCATAATACATGCTTCAGCCCCTGGTAGGCCTCTGGGGTACCTATGCCCTGGGTACATAGTATACCATATACTAGGGACTTATAAGGGCACTCCAGAATCCAATCAGAGATGTACCTAAAGTACATGGAAACCATTTTAGAGAGGAAGCAGCTAGGCTGGGGTTCTGATTAGCAGGGCCCCAGCCAAACTAAAGTCGAAAAACAGTGAAGCATCAGCAAAAAGTGGGGGTACCCATGTGAAGCAGATCCTACTCTCCTACACCCCCTACTCCCTCTTTCTCCACCTCTCTTGCCTCTTTCTGCTCCTCTCTTGCCAATTTCTGCACATCTTTTGCTTCTTTCTCCACTGTTTTGCTTCTTTCTGCAGCTCTCTTGTCTCTTTCTGCACCCCTCTTACCTCTTTCTGCACCCCTCTTCCCTCTTTCTGCACTTCTCTTTCTTCTTTCTGCACCCCTCTTGCCTCTTTCTGCACTCCTCTTCCCTCTTTCTCCACTTCTCTTGCCTCTTACCACACCTCTCTCAAGTCTTTCTGCAGATCTCTAGCCTCTTTCTACACATCACTTGCCTTTTTCTGAACCCCTCTTCCCTTTTTCTGCACCTCTTTTGCCTGTTCCTGCAACTCTCTTGCCTATTTCTGCAGTTCTCTTGCCTCTTTCTGCACCTCACTTGCTTCTTTCTGCATTTCTGTTGCTTCTGTTTGCACCACTCTTACCTCTTTCTGCACTCCTCTTCCCTCTTTCTCCACTTCTCTTGCCTCTTACTACACCTCTCTTGCGTCTTTCTGCAGATCTCTAGCCTCTTTCTGAACTCTTCTTCCCTCTTTGTGTACCTCTCCCACCTCTTTCTGCACTTCTTTTGCCTCTTTCTGCAGTTCTCTAGCCTCTTTATGCACCTCTTTTGCTTCTTTCTGCACTTCTCTTGCCTCTTTCTGCACTCCTCTTGCCTCTTTCTGCACCCCTCTTGCCTCTTTCTGCACCCCTTTCACCTCTTTCTGCACCTCTCTTGCCTATTTCTGCACCCCTCTTCCCTTTTTCTGCACCTCTTTTGGCTGTTTCTGCAACTCTCTAGCTTCTTTATGCAGTTCTCTTGCCTCTTTCTGCACCTCTCTTGCCTCTTTCTGCAGTTCTCTTGCCAATTTCTGCACATCTTTTGCTTCTTTCTGCATTTCTCGTGCCTCTTTCTGCACCCCTCTTGCCTCTTTCTGCACCTCTGTTGCTTCTTTCTGCACTTCTCTTGCCTATTTATGCACCCCTCTTGCCTCTTTCTGCACCTCTGTTGATTCTTTCTACACTACTCTTGCTTCTTCCTGCACCTCTCTTGCAAATGTATGCACCCTTCTTCCCTCTTTGTGCACCCCTCTTATCTCTTTCTGCACCTCTCTTGCCTATTTCTGCACCCTCCTCCCTTTCTCTGCAGTTCTATTGCTTCTGTCCTCACCATTCTTGACTCTTTCTGCACTCCTCTTTCTGTACCTCTGTTGCCTCTTTCTTTACTGCTGTTCCTTCTTTCTGCACCTCTCTTGCCTCTTTCTGCACCTCTATGGCCTCTTTCTGCACTTCTCTTCCCTCTTTCTGCACCTCAGTTGCTTCCTTCTGCACTTATCTTGCCTCTTTCTGCATCTCTGTTGCTTCTTTCTGTACTTCTCTTACTTCTTTCTGCACCTCTATTGCTTCATTCCGCATCTCTGTTGCTTCTTTGTGTACCCCTCTTGCCTCTTTCTGCACCCCTCTTCCCTCTTTCTCCACCTCTCTTGCCTCTTTCTGCACCTCTCTTGCCTCTTTCTGCAGTTCTCTTGCCTCTTTCTCCACTTCTGTTGCTTCTTTCTGCAGTTCTCTTGCTTCTTTCTGCACCCCTCTTGCCTCTTTCTGCACCCCTCTTGCCTCTTTCTGTACTTCTCTTTCTTTTTTCTGCATCTCTCTTGCTTCTTTCTGCACCCCTCTTTCCTCTTTCTGGACCTCTTTTGCCTGTTTCTGCAACTCTCTTGCCTCTTTCTGCAGTTCTCCTGCCTCCTTCTGCAGCTCTGTTGCTTCTTTCTGCACTTCTCTTGTCTCTTTCTGCAGCTCTCTAGCCTCTTTTTACAACTCACTTGCCTCTTTCTGCACCCCTCTTCCCTTTTTCTGCACCTCTTTTGCCTGTTTCTATAACTCTCTTGTCTATTTCTGCAGTTCTCTTGCCTCTTTCTGCACCTCACTTGCTTCTTTCTGCATTTCTGTTGCTTCTTTTTGCACCCCTCTTGCCTCTTTCTCATTCCTCTGCCCTCTTTCTCCACTTATCTTTCCTCTTTCTGTACCTCTCTTGCTTCTTTCTGCACTTCTCTTGCCTCTTTCTGCACCCCTCTTGCCTCTTTCTGCACCTCTGTTGATTCTTTCTGCACTGCTCTTCCTTCTCTCTGTACCTCTCTTGCAAATTTCTGTGAGAAGTTGTCCTGGTATATGCTGTCCACTAATTATAGTGGGCACCTTGCACCAGTCCAAACAACCCCTTATTGGAGATAGGTTAAAGACAACCTTTATTGAAATCTATCCTAGTGGTAGCTATGGAGAGCAGCCTTCAGGCTAAGTCTTGAAGGAATGTAAAGCAGCTTGTTTTACCAGTCTATAATCTCTTGAGTGTCCAAATGAAAGAGGACCACACCAGGTATATATTCAAAATATATGTATTTATTACTAAACACACCCCTCTAGTCTCTTTATGAGGCTAGAGTTCAAGTACATAAGTTATAAGTTAGTTATCAACAGTAATAGCACAAATACACGTTTGAGCCCTAGGGGCGTACCAAACCATATACCAATAAAGTGGTATAAGAACCACGACTGAGCTAGACACAAGGCCTAGAGCCTGTAGAAGTGCTTGGACCACAAGGAACCACCCAAGGTAGTGACACAGGGGACCCACGGGGGACGCGTGCAGTGTGAGAACACAGCCGCGAATCGGCGTTGACTTCTAAGGGGAAAGTCGCGGTTGGAATTTTAAGGAAAAGGGACACTTAGAGGAGGACTTGGAGCAAACCCCTTTAGAACTAGGTTGTTCTAGAGTCTATACCCATGGGAGCACCGGAGTACTCGAGTTACCTCACCCAGAGAACCCGGGTGCATAGGTGTCTTTCGGGGTCGGGTTTCGTCGTCGTTTAAAATGGCGATCTGCTGCAAAGTGCTGCTGGCGACCAAGTCGAAAGTGTTCGGGTGGATCCAAAGGTGGATCAGAGATCTGAAGAACCTGAAAGCAGAGGGGACAGAGTCTGGGTCACTAGCCAGTGACCAGGAAGGCGATGAGCAGATGCCCACCGATGTCGGGTGCTTCAGGTAGGTTGATGGTCGTCTTGACTCTTCAGCCACGAGGTCCAGGAGGTGTCGACGACAACCAGGAGCTTGATTCAAGCTGACCCATGATGTTTGTCGAGTGCAGGGGTGTCGGCGACCGGATTGGACCCAACAAGCCTTGGCAACGGCAACTCTCTTGGAAATAGAAGAAGGACGTTGATGCAGACCAGCAAGGTCTGGGGGACTCACCCTGTGAGGATAAGTCAGGGCAAGCCTGGAGCAATTAGGGAAGCTCAATTAGAATTAGAGTTGCCTTCGGGAGGGCCCACTAGCCAACGGACTAGCAACTGCAAAGGAGCCTCAAGTGGATGCACTTGGAGCTGGCTCACGGGACACTCATGGAGTGGGGGCCAGTGATCTTCGGTGCAGTTGGTGCTGGAGGCAAGGGCTACTCGGAGCCCAAATTACAACTTTGTGGGATCCCAAGAAGAGGATGCACTTGCAAATGTGCTTGGTGTCCAGGGGTCACGATTTCACGTTACACACGACAGCTACGGGCCTCAGCTTTGCTGGGGACTCAGGGCAGGCTCGGGAAAGTCTGGAAATCTACATCTGGTGATGCAAAGACTTCGGCGTCCGGTGGGAGCTTCAGCGATGCAGACCGGACAATTGCTTCTTTGGTGCCTGCCAAGCAGGGGAGTCACTCCTTGACCCCAAGGGAGATTCTTCAGTCCTCTAATCGTAAAGTAGAGCATCGAAGGTCCAGGATTCTGTATCAGAGTTTCGTCCAGGTAAATCTAAAGTCCTAAGGACTGGGGTCCCATACTTATACTAAGTTAGGGGGTTGGACATACTCTGGGGACCCACCTATGGGAGGGTCAGGGAAGAGGGGTGGTTACACCCCTTTCCCTTTGTCCAGTTTTGTGCCAGAGCAGGGGCTGGAAGCCCCTGAGCCGGTTTGAACTGGGGTATGCACAGGGACACCAAATGTGCCCCCAGTGCAGGACTTCAAAGCACCAGAGAGTGCTCCCGCCCAGCCCCAATACACATCATCCTGTCTGGGGAGGTGGTTACACCTCCCTGGGACAGGAAACCTATTGTCCAGGCCTCCCCTGCCGGAGTTTCAGTCAGCAGCAGGAGGCCAGACCCGTGTCTGTGGCAGCGGCATCCATTTTGTGATGCCAGGGCTCTGGAAAGAAGTTACCGGGTATGCCGGTGGGTACATGTCTCTCCCTCTAGAAGGGTGGAATGCTACCCCCACTGCCAGAACTGGTAGGGGGGTAGTATTCCAAGATGTTTGACACCAAACACGACATGTTTTGGTGCAGCCAGTCCAAAGTTAGCATTGTACCGCGAGGATATAATGCACTTAAGAGTATATGGTCAGGCTGTACCACAAACAGCATCAGAGGAGGGACTCCGAACGCTGTAGAGGGGCTATGCTCATGCAGGGGCACCCTCTCACATAAAAACCAAGCACTCTGCCTTCAGGATTGATAAGGCCAGCCATAGGAGTGACTTATAGGTTTATATGTGTGTACATATGTAGTGAGATAGGTAACCTATATCACAGTAAGGGGTGCATGCACCACCTTACCCAGGCTGCAGTAGCAGACCTGTGGTATCATTTTGGATGGCCGTCCAGGAGTGGCACAATACATGCTGCAGCCCCTGGTAGGCCTCTGAGGTACCTATGCCCTGGGTACATAGTATACCATATACTAGGGACTTATAAGGGCACTCCAGATTCCAATCAGAGATGTGCCTAAGGCACATGGAAACCATTTTAGAGAGGAAGCAGCTAGGCTGGGGTTCTGATTAGCAGGGCCCCAGCCAGACTAAAGTCGAAAAACAGTGAAGCATCAGCAAAAAGTGGGGGTACCCATGTGAAGCAGATCCTACTCTCCTACACAACCCCCCCAAACGTAGGGACATTAAACTAACCTTGACCAGTTGAGTCTTCATGTTCTAAGTGGAAGTACCTAGAGAGTCCATCTGCATTGGCATGGTTACTCCCAGGTCTATGTTCCACTGTAAAGTCCATCCCCTGTAGGGAAATGGACCACCTAAGCAGTTTGGGGTTTTCACCCTTCATTTGTTTTAGCCATAGGAGGGGCTTGTGGTCTGTTTGAACAAGGAAGTGAGTACCAAACAAGTATGGCCTCAACTTCTTCAGAGCCCAAACCACAGCAAAGGACTCCCTCTCTATGGCTGACCAACATTTCTCTCTAGGGGTCAGCCTTCTGCTAATAAAAGCTACTGGCTGATCCTGACCTTCATCATTCAATTGTGACAGTACAGCCCCTACCCCCAATTCAGATGCATCTGTTTGGACAATGAACTTCTTTGAGTAATCAGGACTCTGTAGAATTGGAGCAGTGCACATGGCCTGCTTCAGGTCATCAAATGCCTTTTGACAGCTAACTGTCCACTGAACCTTTTTGGGCATTTTCTTGGAAGTTAAGTCATTCAGGGGTGTCACTATTGATCCATACCCCTTGACAAATCTCCTATAGAACCCAGTCAGGCCTAAAAAGGCTCTCACCTGAGTCTGGGTAGTTGGAGCAGTCCAGTCCATGATGGTCTGGATCTTGCTCTGCAATGGTTGAACCTGGCCTCCACCCACAAGGTGGCCCAGGTACACAACCTGACTCTGCCCTATCTGGCACTTTGTGGCCTTGATAGTTAGGCCTGCTTACTGCAGGGCCTGTAAAACATTTCTGAGGTGGACCAGGTGATCCTCCCAGGTGGAGCTAAAGACAGCAATATCATCTAGATATGCTGCACTATAGGCTTCCAGACCTGTAAGGACTGTATTCACCAACCTCTGAAAAGTGGCAGGTGCATTCTTCAGACCAAAGGGCATCACCACAAATTGATAATGCCCACTAGAGGTTGAGAATGCTGTCTTTGGCTTTGCATCACCAGCTAGTCTGATCTGCCAGTAGCCAGCTGTCAGGTCAAATGTGCTTCAATACTTGGCTGAGGCCAAAGTGTCTATTAGCTCATCTGCCCTAGGTATTGGATGGGCATCAGTCCTAGTGACTGCATTGAGACCCCTGTAGTCCACACAAAACCTCATCTCTCTTTTCCCACCACTGGTGTGAGGTTTTGGCACAAGGACCACTGGACTAGCCCAAGGGCTATCTGAGGGTTCAATAACTCCCAAATCCAACATTTTCTGGACTTCTGTCCTGATACAGTCCCTGACATGGTCAGGTTGCCTATAAATCTTATTTTTAATAGGCAGACTGTCCCCAGTGTCCACTTCATGAGTGCACCAGGTGGTCTGACTTGGAGTCAGAGAGAACATATGTCTGTACTGATTGAGCACTTGTCTACAATCAGTTTGCTGCTGAGCAGTGAGGCTGCCTGCGAAGGCTTCACCATCTACTGACCCATCATCAGGGTTCTGTGAGAGCAGGTATGGGAGTGGGTCACTCTCTTCCTCCTGTCCCTCATCAGTAGCCATGAGCAAGCCCATGTCTGCACTGTCCACATATGGTTTCAATCTGTTGACATGGAGAACCCTGTGGGGACTCCTGGGTGTTCCTAGGTCTACTAAATAGGTAACCTCACCCTTCTGTTCAACAATGGTATGGGGTCCACTCCATTTGTCTTGGAGAGCTGCTGGGGCCACTGGCTCCAACACCCACACCTTCTGTCCTGGCTGGTAAACAGTCAGTACAGCCTTTTGGTCATGCCAGGCTTTTTGAAGTTCCTGGCTAGCCTCAAGGTTTTTAGTTGCCTTTTTCATGTACTCAGCCATCCTGGAGCGGAGACCAAGTACATAGTCCACTATGTCTTGCTTTGGGGGCTTGAGAGGTAACTCCCTTCCTTCCTTCACCAAGCACAATGGACCCCTGACAGGGTGACCAAACAAAAGTTCAAAAGGGCTGTAGCCAACCCCTTTTGAGGCACCTCCCTGTATGCAAATAAAAGGCAGGGCAAGAGTATGTCCCATCTTCGCCTAAGCTTCTCTGGGAGCCCTTTAATCATGCCCTTCAAGGTTTTGTTGAATCTCTCAACTAAACCATTGCATTGTGGGTGATAGGGTGTGGTGAACTTGTAAGTCACTCCACACTCCTTCCACATTGCTTTCAAGTATCCAGACATAAAGTTGGCACCCCTGTCTTGTACAACCTCCTTAGGGAAGCCCACTCTTGAGAAAATTCCCAGGAGGGCTCTTGCCACCACAGGTGCTGTAGTGGTCCTAAGGGGAATAGCCTCCGGGTACCTGGTGGCATGATCCACTACCACCAGGATAAACCTGTGCCCAGATGCTGTTTGGGGATCCATGGGACCAACAATGTCAATCCCCACCCTTTCAAAGGGAATCCCCACCACAGGTAGTGGTATCAGGGGGCCTTTGTAGTGCCACCTGCCTTGCCACTGGCCTGGCAGGTTACACAGGAGCGACAAAACTCCTTGGTGTCTTCAGACATGTGGGGCCAGTGAAAGTGAGGGACAATTCTGTCCCAAGTCTTGTTCTGGCCCAGGTGACCTGCTAAGGGAATGTCATGGGCTAGGGTCAATAGGAAGCCCCTGAACTTCAGAGGTATAACCAACCTCCTGGTGGCACCAGGCTTGGGGTCTCTACACTCTGCGTACAAGAGTCCATCATCCCAATACACAGTATGGGGACCACTAGCTTTCCCAGCAGCCTCAGCAGCAGCTTGCTGTCTGAGGGGTTCAAGAGAGGGGCAGCTCTGCTGCTCCTGGCTCAGATCTGCCCTGGAAGGGCCCCCTGTCCCCAAGAACTCAACCTAGTCAGGTTCAAGCTCCTCTGGGACAGTTCCTTCCTCAGGACTGAGATCATCCCCCTCAAGAGACTGATCTTCCTTCTGAGCCAAGGGGGAAGGCACTGCCTTTACATTTTGCTCTGTTAGACATTTTGCTCTGTGACCTGGTCACAGCAAACACATCTGCAGGGATCCCCAGCATTGCTGCATGGGTCCTGAGCTCCACTTCTGCCCAAGCTGAAGTTTCAAGATCATTGCCAAGCAAGCATTCCACTGGTAGGTTTGCACTCACCACAACCTTCTTAAGGCCAGTTACCCCTCCCCAGGAGAAGTTAACAACTGCCAGAGTATGGTCTGTTCTGACATTGCTAGCATTGGTCACTTGGTACATTTCACCAAGTATAATCTGCCCAGGATCCACAAGGTCTTGTGTCACCATGGTGACACTTGCCCCTGTGTCCCTAAATGCCAAAGCCTCTTTTCCATTTATTAAGGGCTGTTGCCTGTACTTGCCCAGATTACTGGGACTCACAGAGGAGGTCACATCCATGCCTTCATCACAGACTAGGACAGCCTGAGTGAGTTCTCTGACTAGGTCAGAGCTCATCTCCTTACCCAGGGTCAACTCTACTAAACCCTTGGCTTGTGTACTCCCACCACCAACTGTAACTGTACTAGGGGGAACAGGTGCCTTAGGGGCATTGGTGGGGGCTGGAATAGAGTCTTTGGACTTGGTGCAATCACTGGTCCAGTGGGTCTTTTGCTTACAGACCTTGCACCATGGTTTCTCTTGGCCTTTCCCTTTGTTAGACTGTGAATCCCCACCTGAAGAAGATTTTTGGGGCCTTGTGAAGACTTTTGGTCTTTACCCTTCTCCCCACCCTTGTCAGAGTTCTTAGAATCTTGCTTCTTTGGGTCACCACCTTGGTTCTGTACCTTCTGCCTCACCCTGGTTCTGACCCATTTGTCTGCCTTCTTTCCCAATTCTTGGGGAGAGGTCACCTCAGAGCCCACCAGGTACTGATGCAACAGCTGATTTTGACAGTTATTAAGAATCTGCTCCCTCATGATAAGATTGTTGTAGGAGAGTAGGATCTGCCTCTTATGTTGCCCCCACTTTTTTTCTGATGTTAGCACTGGTTTCTGGCTATAGTCTGGCTGGGTCCCTGCCAATCAGGGCCCCAGCCTCTCTGCTCTCTCTAAACGACATGGAGTGCACTCTAGGTGCACTAGTGATTGGATACTGTGGTGCCTTATGAGTCCCTAGTATATGGTACCTTAGGTGCCAAGGGCATAGGTACTTCACAGGCCTACCAGGGGCTGCAGCATATATTATGCCACCCCTGGGAAGCAGTCTAAATCTGACACCACAGGCCTGCTACTGCAGCCTGGGTGAGGTGGTGCTAGCACTCCCTCACTGAGATATAGGTTTCCTATATCTCTCCTGCACACACATATAAACCTATCAGTCACCCCTAAGGCAGGCCCTATCAATCCTGAGGGCAGGGTGCTTGGCTTCTATGTGAGGGGGTGCCTCTGCCTGAGCAGGGCCCCTCTGCAGCTCTCAGAGTCTATTCTCTGGTGCTGTTTGTGGATGCGGTTAAACCATATACTATTTAAGTGCATTATATCCTCGCGGTAAATGCTAACTTTGGAATGGCTGCATCAAAACATGTCGTGTTTGGTGTCAAACATCTTGGAATACTACCCCCCGCCAATCTTGGCGGCGGGGGTAGCATTCCACCCTTCTAGAGGGATAAGACATGTACCTGCTGTGGAAACGCGGTAGAATCCTAAAGAGCCCTGGCATCACAAAATGGATGCCACCAGTCACAGACACTGGGCTGCCCTCCTGCTGATGACCGAAACTCACAGTGGAGGAAGCCCAACAATAGGCATCCTGTCACAGGGAGGTGTAACCACCTCCCAGACAGGGTTTAGTGTATTGGGGCTGGGTGGGTGCACTCTTAGAGTGCTTTGAAGTCCTGCACTGGGGGAGCAGAAGGCTCCTCTGTGCATATGCCAGTTCAAACCAGCTCAGGGGCTACCTGCCCCTGCTCTGGCGCGAAACTGGACAAAGGGAAGTGGGTGTAGCCACCCCTCCCTTGACCCTCCCATAGGTGGGGTCATAGAGCTAGTCCATCCCCTCTTTTTAGTATAAGAGGGGGAACCTTGCCATTGCAAAGCAGATAACCCCTGGACGACGCTCTACAGAAGAATCCTGGCCCTTCGACGTTCCACTACCTTTGGAAGACAGAAGAATCTCCCTTGGAGTCAAGGAGTGACTCCCCTGCTTGGCAGGCACCAAAAACGACAACGACGGTCGCAAACTACGCCGCTCCCGCCGGAGTCCGAAGTCCCTGCAGCCCAGGAAGTGGATTTCCTGACCTCTCCCAGGCCATCGTGAGTCCCCAGCGAAGCTGAGGCAAGTGGACCCCACGAGTAATGAGGAACCGCGACCCCTGTGTACCGTGCACTATTGTCGAGTGCAACCCCTTCACAACGTTCCACGAACTTGTGCTTTGGACCACGTGTGGTCCCGACCTCCAGCAGGAATCCCTCCGAAGATCAGAGGCCTACACCGTCCCGAGTGACCGTGGGCCCCTGTTGAGTGATTCCGCCCGAGGTGTCTTTGCGATCCCTTGCCCGCTGGCTTGTGGGTCCCCAGAAGATTTCTTAACAAAACCAAAGGGCTCCCCTGGTTGCTCCAGGCCTGCCCTGACTTACCCTCGCTGGGTGAGTTCCACAGACCTTGCTGGTCTGCGCCATCGACTTTTCTTCATCTCCCCAAGACTTGCGGCTGCCAAGGCTTGTTGGCTCCGATCGAGTTGCCGACACTGCAGTCAGCTGCAGACGTCGAGGGACACACCGAATCCAGCTCCTGGTCGTCGTCGACGCCTCCTGGACCACGTGGCTGAAGAGTCAAGGCACCCGCAACCGACCTGAAGCGACCGACGACGGTGGGCATCCATCTTCCTTGCCCCGGGTCACTGCCAAGTGACTTTGAACACTGTCCCCTCTGCTTTCAGGTCATCCTTCTTCAGAATCCAGGCTTGGATTCCACCGGACACTTCTTCAGCTCCCGCAAGCAGCAAGTCTTCTTTGTTCGCCATTGAAAACGACGCCGCGACCCGACACCAAAGGACACCTGTGCACCCGGCTTCCCTGGGTGAGGTAACTCCAGCACTACGGTGCTCCTGTGGGTGTGGGCCCTAGAACTACTTACCCTGTAAGTGACTTGCTTGTAGGTTCTCCCGAAGTATCCTAAAACTCTTTATTTCCAACCGCGACTTGCCCCATTGAAGTTAACGGCGATTCGCGCCTGTGTATCCACACTGCACGCGTCCCCGTGGGTCCTTTACTTACCTGCCTTGGGTGGTTTCGTGAGGCCCCTGCACTTCTGAAGGCCCTAGGCCTTGTCTCCCTGCAAGTCGTTGTCCCTAAGTCTCTTACTTAGTATATGGTCTGGTACGCCCCTAGGGCCCCAGCCATATTTTGTGCTTAACTTATTGTGAAACGTTGATTTGTGCATATGTTTGTCTTCTAATCTCATAAAGAGATTAGTAGAGAGTTATTTAGAAATAAATACATATATATTTGATATATATACCTGTGTGGTGTCTTTTCATTTGGTGATTCAAGAGATTATATGGTAAAACAAGCTGCTTTACATTCCTCCGAGACTTAGCCTGAAGGCTGCTCTCCACAGCTACCACTAGGATAGCTTTCTTTAAAAGGTTGTCTTAAACCTATCTACCATAAGAGTCGATTTGCCCTGGTGCAAGGTGTCCACTTTAATTAGTGAACAGCATATACCAGGCCAACTTCTCACATTGGTGGGCAGCGTGTGGGATTCCAGCTTGCCATTGTTTTACCAGAAAATCTCTATTTGAATTACTAACTGAAAACCATTATAGGTACTCAAGGTACATATAAAGTCAAGCTTAGTATCAATAAGTTCTACTGAACTTAGAGCTGTGTGCCAAGGGATAGCACACCCTTTCCACAGCTCAAGCTAGGATCAGTAGGCCACAAACTAGTGTAGGTAGTACAACACTGCACAACACTAGAATGTCCTTAAAGGGTGGACCCAGTGGATCCACTCAGCCTCAGTATAAGGACATGGCTTTCTCTGACTTGAGAGCCATGTGTGTTGACAGACACCTGAGGCTAGGACAGAGTCCCTCAACCCTGCACCTGATAGATCTGCTGACAGCAGATGACCTTAGATTGGCTCTAGGAGCTAAGGGGTCTGAATCAGTGGGTGGGTCAATCATAGTATCTGGGTCAGATGAGGACAATCCGAATGACCAAGACTCTGTGGTTGAAGGGCCAGGCTTCAAGGAGCCTGAACAGGACAGAGGAGTTCTCCCTAAGAGAACTGGCAGAGTGGATGAGAGGCACAGATCCCCTTCCAGGGAATCTGAGCACTCTTATCACTCTGGCAGAGAATTTGTCCAAGAGAGGAGCTCATACTTTAACTTAAGAGAGACCTCCTCTGAGAGAAGGTGCAAACTGCTCCAGTATGAGGAAGCCAAAGTGGCCCTCAGAACCAAGCAGTTGGCACTGGATAGAGAAGCCCTGGAGATCCAGAGAGCTTCCAGAAGGGAGGGTTTAGAACCCCCTGGTGGCAGCAACAGTGTCCCTAGAGGCAGAGAATATGTCCCTGACCATAGGAACCTGAGCAAGGTTGTTCCTCCCTACCAGAGTGGGGATGATATCCACAAATGGATAACTGCTATGGAGAGGGCCTGTAGAGTACAGCAGGTCCCCCAAAAGCAGTGGGCAGCAATCTTGTGGCTCTCCTTTTCAGATAAAGGAAGAGACAAGCTCCTCACTGTTAGAGAAGAGGATGCTGATGATTATGAGGTCCTGAAGAGTGCACTGATAGATGGGTTTGGCTTAACCACTGAGCAGTACAGGTTAAAGTTCAGAGATACCCAGAAGGCACAGACTCAGGACTGGACTGACTTTGTTGATTGTGCAACCAAGGCTCTAGAGGGTTGGCTGGTTGGCAGTAGGGTTACTGATTTCAAGGGATTGTATAATCTGATGATGAGAGAACAGATCCTAAATAATTGCCAGAACCAGTTGTTGCATCAGTACCTGGTGGACTCTGATCTGACCTCTCCCCAAGAATTGGGAAAGAAGGCAGACAAATGGGTCAGAACCAGGGTGAGGCAGAAAACCCAGAACCAAGGGGGTGACACTAAGAAGCAAGATCCTAAAGGCCCTGAGAAAGGTGGGGATAAGTCAAAAGACCAGAAGTCTTCACAAGGGCCCCAAAAATCTGCATCTGGTGGGGAGTCACAGTCCAACAAGGGAAAAGGCCAAAAGAAGCCCTGGTGCAAATTCTGTAAACAGAAAGGGCACTGGACTTCTGATTGTACCAAGTCCAAAGACCAAACCACCACCACTCCTGCCCCTAAGGCAACTGTGCCCCCTAGCTCAGCTACTGGTGGAGGTGGTACGCAGAATAAGGGTGTAGTAGGGTTGACCCTGGGTTCTGAAGTGGATTCTGACCTAGTCAGAGTGACCACTCAGGCAATGCTGATTTGTGAGGGAAACATTGATATGTCCTTCCTAGTAAGCCCCAGTAATCTGGGCAAGTACAAACAGCAGCCTTTGATAAATGGCAAACAGGCTTTGGCATTTAGGGACACAGGTGCTAGTGTCACCATGGTGGCAGAGGACCTAGTGGACCCTGGACAGATCATCCTGGGTGAAATGTACCAGGTGACCAATGCAAGCAATGTCCAGACCAACCATAGTCTGGCAGTTGTGAATTTCTCCTGGGGAGGGGTAACTGGCCTCAAGAAGGTTGTAGTTAGTGCAGACCTCCCTGTAGAATGTCTATTGGGCAATGATCTAGAGACTTCAGCCTGGTCTGAAGTAGAGTTATGGACTCATGCTGAGATGTTGGGCATCCCTGCAGAGGTATTTGCTGTGACCAGGTCACAAGCAAGAATGCATGACACTGAACCAGCTCTGGATCCTGGAACAATGGACCAGATGCTTCCCAAGAGGAGGAGCAGTAGGGTTAAGGCAGTGCCTTCCCCTCTGTCTCAGATCAAGGATTCACTTCCAGAGGGAGGTGAAGCAGAACCTGAAGAAGGAACTGCCCCAGAGGAACTTGAACCTGACCAGGTTGAGTTCTTGGGGGCAGGGGGCCCTTCCAGGGAGGATCTGAGCAAGGAGCAACAGTGCTGCCCCTCTCTTGAACCCCTCAGACAGCAGGCTGCTGCTGAGGCTGCTGGGAGTGCTAGTGGGTCCCATAAAGTTTATTGGGATGAGGGACTCCTATATTCTGAGGGTAGAGACCCAGCCCCTGGAGCCACCAGGAGGTTGGTAATACCTCAGAAGTTTAGGGGTTCCTCTTGACCTTAGCACATGATATCCCTTTGGCAGGACACTTGGGCCAAAACAAGACCTGGGACAGGCTTGTTCCACATTTTCATTGGCCACATATGTCAGAGGACACAAAGGAGTTTTGTCGCTCCTGTGTCACTTGCCAAGCCAGTGGTAAGGCAGGTGGCACAACAAAGGCCCCCTGATACCACTACCAGTGGTGGGGGTACCCTTTGAAAGGGTAGGGATTGACATTGTTGGTCCCCTTGACCCTCAGACTGCATCTGGGCACAGATTTATCCTGGTGGTAGTGGATCATGCCACCAGGTACCCAGAGGCAATTCCTCTGAGGACCACCACAGCACCTGTGGTGGCAAGAGCCCTCATTGGAGTTTTCTCCAGAGTGGGTTTTCCAAAGGAGGTCATTTCTGACAGAGGTACCAACTTCATGTCAGGATATCTGAAAGCAATGTGGAAGGAGTGTGGTGTAACTTATAAGTTCACCACTCCCTATCACCCACAATGCAATGGTTTAGTTGAACGCTTCAACAAGACCTTGAAAGGAATGATTAAGGGACTCCCAGAGAAGCTTAGGCGGAAATGGGACCTTCTTCTTCCTTGCCTTTTGTTTGCATACAGAGAGGTTCCACAGAAGGGGGTTGGCTACAGCCCATTTGAGCTTCTGTTTGGGCATCCTGTGAGAGGTCCACTATGTTTGGTAAAAGAGGGCTGGGAGTTACCTCTCAAGCCCCCAAACAAGATGTGATGGACTATGTACTTGGTCTCCGCTCCCGGATGGCAGAGTACATGAAAAAGGCAACCAAAACCTGGAGGCCAGCCAAGAATTACAAAAAGCTTGGCATGACCAAAGGCTGTGCTGACTGTATACCAGCCAGGACAGAAAGTGTGGGTGTTGGAGCCTGTGGCCCCAGCAGCCCTCCAGGACAAATGGAGTGGCCCCCATACAATAGTTGAACAGAAGGGAGAAGTCACCTATCTGGTGAATCTTGGAACTCCCAGGAGCCCCCTAAGGGTGCTTCATGTCAACAGATTAAAGCCATATGTTGACAGGGCTGACATGGGCTTGCTCATGGCAACTGATGAGGACCAGGAGGAGGAGAGTGACCCTCTCCCTGACCTGCTCTCTCAGAACCCTGATGATGGGTCAGTAGATGGTGTTGCTTTGGCAAGCAGCCTCACTGACCATCAGCAAACTGAGTGCAGACAAGTTCTGCAACAGTTTAGACATATGTTTAGCCTGACCCCTAGTCAGACTACCTGGTGCACCCATGAGGTGGACACTGGGGACAGTCTGCCTGTCAAGAATAAAATCTACAGGCAACCTGACCATGTCAGGGACTGTATCAGGACTGAAGTCCAGAAAATGTTGGAGTTAGGCGTGATTGAGCCTTCAGATAGCCCTTGGGCTAGCCCAGTAGTCCTGGTACCCAAGCCTCATACCCAGGGTGGTAAGAAAGAAATGAGGTTTTGTGTAGACTACAGAGGCCTCAATGCAGTCACTAGGACTGATGCCTATCCCATACCAAGGGCAGATGAGCTGATTGATACTTTGGCCTCAGCCAAGTATCTAAGCACATTTGACCTGACAGCTGGCTACTGGCAAATCAGATTAGCTGATGATGCAAAAGCCAAAACAGCATTTTCGACTCCTGGTGGGCACTACCACTTTGTGGTGATGCCCTTTGATTGAAAAATGCACCTGCCACTTTTCAGAGGTTGGTGAATAAAGTTCTGGCAGGGATGGAAACTTATTGCTCAGCTTATCTAGATGATATTGCTGTCTTTAGTTCCTCCTGGCAGGATCACCTGGTCCACCTCAGAAATGTTTTGGAGGCCCTGCAGAAAGCAGGCCTCACTATCAAGGCCACCAAGTGCCAGATAGGGCAGAGTCAGGTTGTGTCCCTGGGCCACCTTGTAGGTGGAGGCCAGGTTCAGCCTTTGCAGAGCAAAATCCAAACCATACTGGAATGGGTTGCTCCAACCACCCAGACACAGGTGAGAGCCTTCTTAGGCCTGACTGGGTACTATAGGAGGTTTGTCAAGGGATATGGATCTATAGTGACCCCCTTGAATGATCTTACCTCTAAGAAAATGCCAAAAGGTTCAGTGGACAGCTAGCTGTCAAAAGGCATTTGAAGACCTAAAGCAGGCCATGTGCACTGCCCCCATCTTACAGAGTCCAGACTACACCAAAAAGTTCATTGTCCAAACAGATGCTTCTGAGCTGGGTGTGGGAGCTGTACTGTCTCAACTGAATGATGAAGGTCAAGACCAGCCAGTAGCTTTTATTAGCAGGAGGCTGACCCCTAGAGAGAAACGTTGGTCAGCTATAGAGAGGGAGGCCTTTGCTGTGGTTTGGGCCCTGAAGAAGCTGAGGCCATACTTGTTTGGTACTCACTTCATAGTTCAGACTGACCACAAGCCCCTCCTATGGCTAAAGCAGATGAAAGGTGAAAACCCAAAACTTTTGAGGTGGTCCATTTCCCTACAGGGGATGGACTATACAGTGGAACATAGGCCTGGGACCCAACATGCCAATGCAGATGGACTCTCAAGGTATTTCCACTTTGAACACGAAGACTCAACTGGTCAAGGTTAGTTTAGTGTCCCTACGTTTGGGGGGTTGTGTAGGAGAGTAGGATCTGCCTCTTATGTTGCCCCCACTTTTTTTCTGATGTTAGCACTGGTTTCTGGCTATAGTCTGGCTGGGTCCCTGCCAATCAGGGCCCCAGCCTCTCTGCTCTCTCTAAACGACATGGAGTGCACTCTAGGTGCACTAGTGATTGGATACTGTGGTGCCTTATGAGTCCCTAGTATATGGTACCTTAGGTGCCAAGGGCATAGGTACTTCACAGGCCTACCAGGGGCTGCAGCATATATTATGCCACCCCTGGGAAGCAGTCTAAATCTGACACCACAGGCCTGCTACTGCAGCCTGGGTGAGGTGGTGCTAGCACTCCTCACTGAGATATAGGTTTCCTATATCTCTCCTGCACACACATATAAACCTATCAGTCACCCCTAAGGCAGGCCCTATCAATCCTGAGGGCAGGGTGCTTGGCTTCTATGTGAGGGGGTGCCTCTGCCTGAGCAGGGCCCCTCTGCAGCTCTCAGAGTCTATTCTCTGGTGCTGTTTGTGGATGCGGTTAAACCATATACTATTTAAGTGCATTATATCCTCGCGGTAAATGCTAACTTTGGAATGGCTGCATCAAAACATGTCGTGTTTGGTGTCAAACATCTTGGAATACTACCCCCCGCCAATCTTGGCGGCGGGGGTAGCATTCCACCCTTCTAGAGGGATAAGACATGTACCTGCTGTGGAAACGCGGTAGAATCCTAAAGAGCCCTGGCATCACAAAATGGATGCCACCAGTCACAGACACTGGGCTGCCCTCCTGCTGATGACCGAAACTCACAGTGGAGGAAGCCCAACAATAGGCATCCTGTCACAGGGAGGTGTAACCACCTCCCAGACAGGGTTTAGTGTATTGGGGCTGGGTGGGTGCACTCTTAGAGTGCTTTGAAGTCCTGCACTGGGGGAGCAGAAGGCTCCTCTGTGCATATGCCAGTTCAAACCAGCTCAGGGGCTACCTGCCCCTGCTCTGGCGCGAAACTGGACAAAGGGAAGTGGGTGTAGCCACCCCTCCCTTGACCCTCCCATAGGTGGGGTCATAGAGCTAGTCCATCCCCTCTTTTTAGTATAAGAGGGGGAACCTTGCCATTGCAAAGCAGATAACCCCTGGACGACGCTCTACAGAAGAATCCTGGCCCTTCGACGTTCCACTACCTTTGGAAGACAGAAGAATCTCCCTTGGAGTCAAGGAGTGACTCCCCTGCTTGGCAGGCACCAAAAACGACAACGACGGTCGCAAACTACGCCGCTCCCGCCGGAGTCCGAAGTCCCTGCAGCCCAGGAAGTGGATTTTCTGACCTCTCCCAGGCCATCGTGAGTCCCCAGCGAAGCTGAGGCAAGTGGACCCCACGAGTAACGAGGAACCGCGACCCCTGGGTACCGTGCACTATTGTCGAGTGCAACCCCTTCACAACGTTCCACGAACTTGTGCTTTGGACCACGTGTGGTCCCGACCTCCAGCAGGAATCCTCCGAAGATCAGAGGCCTACACCGTCCCGAGTGACCGTGGGCCCCTGTTGAGTGATTCCGCCCGAGGTGTCTTCGCGATCCCTTGCCCGCTGGCTTGTGGGTCCCCAGAAGACTTCTTAACAAAACCAAAGGGCTCCCCTGGTTGCTCCAGGCCTGCCCTGACTTACCCTCGCTGGGTGAGTTCCACAGACCTTGCTGGTCTGCGCCATCGACTTTTCTTCATCTCCCCGAGACTTGCGGCTGCCAAGGCTTGTTGGCTCCGATCGAGTTGCCGACACCGCAGTCAGCTGCAGACGTTGAGGGACACACCGAATCCAGCTTCTGGTCGTCGTCGACGCCTCCTGGACCACGTGGCTGAAGAGTCAAGGCACCCGCAACCGACCTGAAGCGACCGACGACGGTGGGCATCCATCTTCCTTGCCCCGGGTCCACTGCCAAGTGACTTTGAACACTGTCCCCTCTGCTTTCAGGTCATCCTTCTTCAGAATCCAGGCTTGGATTCCACCGGACACTTCTTCAGCTCCCGCAAGCAGCAAGTCTTCTTTGTTCGCCATTGAAAACGACGCCGCGACCCGACACCAAAGGACACCTGTGCACCCGGCTTCCCTGGGTGAGGTAACTCCAGCACTACGGTGCTCCTGTGGGTGTGGGCCCTAGAACTACTTACCCTGTAAGTGACTTGCTTGTAGGTTCTCCCGAAGTATCCTAAAACTCTTTATTTCCAACCGCGACTTGCCCCATTGAAGTTAACGGCGATTCGCGCCTGTGTATCCACACTGCACGCGTCCCCGTGGGTCCTTTACTTACCTGCCTTGGGTGGTTTCGTGAGGCCCCTGCACTTCTGAAGGCCCTAGGCCTTGTCTCCCTGCAAGTCGTTGTCCCTAAGTCTCTTACTTAGTATATGGTCTGGTACGCCCCTAGGGCCCCAGCCATATTTTGTGCTTAACTTATTGTGAAACGTTGATTTGTGCATATGTTTGTCTTCTAATCTCATAAAGAGATTAGTAGAGAGTTATTTAGAAATAAATACATATATATTTGATATATATACCTGTGTGGTGTCTTTTCATTTGGTGATTCAAGAGATTATATGGTAAAACAAGCTGCTTTACATTCCTCCGAGACTTAGCCTGAAGGCTGCTCTCCACAGCTACCACTAGGATAGCTTTCTTTAAAAGGTTGTCTTAAACCTATCTACCATAAGAGTCGATTTGCCCTGGTGCAAGGTGTCCACTTTAATTAGTGAACAGCATATACCAGGCCAACTTCTCACAATTGTACAATCCTGTGAAGTCACATACCTTACTGCCCAATAACCAACCTTCAAGAGCCTTAGCAGAACAATCCACATAGTCCACCCAGTCTTGAGTCTGTGCTTTTTGGGTATCTCTGAACTTTAACCTGTATTGTTCAGTTGTTAGGCCAAACCCATCAATCAGAGCACTCTTCAAGACTTTGTAATTGTCAGCATCCTCTTCTCTAACAGTGAGGAGCTTGTCTCTACCTTTGTCTGCAAAGGAGAGCCACAAGATTGCTGCCCACTGCTCCTGAGGGACCCTCTGTACTTTACAGGCCCTCTCCAGTGCAGTTATCCATTTGTGGATGTCATCCCCACTCTGGTAGGGAGGGACAATCTTGCTCAGGTTCCTATGGTCATAAGACCTTTCCCTATCTCTGGGGAAATTGCCGCCACCATGGGACTCTAGTCCCATCTTTTTCTTTGCTTTTCAAGCTCTAGGGACTCCCTGTCTATAGCCAACTGCTCTCTTCTGAGTCTCAACTGAGCTTCTCCATATCTGAGCAGTCTCTCTTTCCTTTCATGAGAGGATTCCCTCCTATGAGAGGAAACAGAGGTCCCTATTGAGGTGTCAGAGTGGTTAGACTCCTGAGAAGGAGATCTAGGCCTTCTGGGCACACTCATAATTCTTCCTGGGGGACAAAGGGGAGGTCATTCTGATCCTCCTCCTCATCCACAGGAGGAATTGGGTTTTCCAGGTCAAGGTCATTTTCACCTTCCTGGCCAGTTTCAGAGGGGGGCCTGGGTGATTTCACCCCTGGCCCCTTCCTCATCTTCTGCCCCACCCTCTCTGCCTACCCCTTCAGACCCTAGGGGTCTGCTGAGATCATCTGACAGCAGCACCTCCCTGAGGTGTTGGGTGCTGGCACTTTGCCTGCCTTCAGCTTCCTAGTATTGCACAATGCTCTCAATTCCAAGAATGGGAGATTATCATACTTGGAGGGAAGAAGCCCACTGGCTTCTGACAAGGACTCACTGGGTCCTGGCTTTGAAGACATTACTAGTGAGGTGTGGTGTATGCACTACCTACTCTAGTGTGGCCTACTAAACTCTCTTGAGTTGTAGAAAGGGTGTGCTATCCCTTAACACACAACTCTAAGTTCAGTAGAACTTACTGTATCCTAAGCTTGATTTATATGTACCTAAGGTACCCTTAGTGGTTTTCAGTTGATCAATTCAATTGAGATTATCTGGTAAAACAATAGCAAGCTGGAATCCCACCCGCTGCACACCAATGTGAGAAGTTGGCCTGGTATATGCTGTCCACTAATTATAGTGGCCACCTTGCACCAGTCCAAACAACCCCTTAGTGGAGGTAGGTTAAAGACAACCTTTATTGAAAGCTATCCTAGTGGCTAAGTCTTGAAGGAATGTAAAGCAGCTTGTTTTACCAGTCTAATCTCTTGAGTGACCAAATGAAAGAGGACCACACCAGGTATATATTCAAAATATATGTATTTATTGCTAAACACACCCCTCTAGTCTCTTTATGAGTCTAGAGTTCGAAGTACATAAGTTATAAGTTAGTTATCAACAGTAATAGCACAAATACACGTTTGAGCCCTAGGGGCGTACCAAACCATATACCAATAAAGTGGTATAAGAACCACGACTAAACTAGACACAAGGCCTAGAGCCTGTAGAAGTGCTTGGACCACAAGGAACCACCCAAGGTAGTGACACAGGGGACCCACGGGGGACGCGTGCAGTGTGATAACACAGCCGCGAATCACCGTTGACTTCTATGGGGAAAGTCGTGGTTGGAATTTTAAAGAAAAGGAACACTTAGAGGAGGACTTGGAGCAAACCCCTTTAGAACTAGGTCGTTCTAGAGTCTATACCCACGGGAGCACAGGAGTACTCGAGTTACCTCACCCAGGGAAGCCGGGTGCATAGGTGTCTTTCGGGGTCGGGTTTCGTCGTCGTTTACAATGGTGATCTGCTGCAAAGTGCTGCTGGCGACCAAGTCGAAAGTGTTCAGGTGGATCCAAAGGTGGATCAGAGATCTGAAGAACCTGAAAGCAGAGGGGACAGAGTCTGGGTCACTAGCCAGTGACCAGGAAGGCGATGAGCAGATGCCCCCCGATGTCGGGTGCTTCAGGTAGGTTGACATTCATCTTGACTCTTCAGCCACAAGGTCCAGGAGGTGTTGACGACAACCAGGAGCTGGATTCGAGCTGTCCCACAATGTCTGTCGAGTGCAGGGGTGTTGGCGACCGAATTGGACCCAACAAGCCTTGGCAACGGCAAGTTTCTTGGAAATAGAAGAAGGACATTGATGCAGACCAGCAAGGTCTGGGGGACTCACCCAGCAAGGATAAGTCAGGGCAAGCCTGGAGCAACCAGGGAAGCCCAATTAGAATTAGAGTTGCTTTCAGGAGGGCCCACTAGCCAACGGACTAGCGACCGCAAAGGAGCCTCAAGTGGACGCACTTGGAGATGGATCACGGGACACTCGTGGAGTGGGGGCCAGTGATCTTCGGTGCAGTTGGTGCTGGAGGCAAGGGCTATTCGGAGCCCAAGGTACAACTTCGTGGGATCCCAAGAAGAGGATGCACTTGCAAATGTGCTCGGTGTCCAGGGGTCACGGTTCCACGTTACCCACGACAGCTACGGGCCTCAGCTTTGCTGGGGACTCAGGGCAGCCTCGAGGAAGTCTGGAAATCTACCTCTGGTGATGCAAAGACTTCGGCGTCTGGTGGGAGCTTCAGCGATGCAGACCAGACAATTGCTTTTTTGGTGCCTGCCAAGCAGGGGAGTCACTCCTTGACCCCAAGGGAGATTCTTCAGTCCTCTAATCGTAAAGTAGAGCGTCGAAGGTCCAGGATTCTGTATCAGAGTTTCGTCCAGGTAAATCTAAAGTCCTAAGGACTGGGGTCCCATACTTATACTAAGTTAGGGGTTGGACATACTCTGGGGACCCACCTATGGGAGGGTCAGGGAAGAGGGGTGGTTACACCCCTTTCCCTTTGTCCAGTTTTGTGCCAGAGCAGGGGCTGGAAGCCCCTGAGCCGGTTTGAACTGGGCTATGCACAGGGACACCAAATGTGCCCCCAGTGCAGGACTTCAAAGCACCAGAGAGTGCTCCCGCCCAGCCCCAATACACATCATCCTGTCTGGGGAGGTGGTTATACCTCCCTGGGACAGGAAACCTATTGTCCAGGCCTCCCCTGCCGGAGTTTCAGTCAGCAGCAGGAGGCCAGACCCGTGTCTGTGGCAGCGGCATCCATTTTGTGATGCCAGGGCTCTGGAAAGAAGTTACCGGGTATGCCGGTGGGTACATGTCTCTCCCTCTAGAAGGGTGGAATGCTACCTCCGCCGCCAGAACTGGCGGGGGGTAGTATTCCAAGATGTTTGACACCAAACACGACATGTTTTGGTGCAGCCAGTCCAAAGTTAGCATTGTACCACGAGGATATAATGCACTTAAGAGTATATGGTCAGGCTGTACCACAAACAGCATCAGAGGAGGGACTCTGAACGCTGTAGAGGGGCTATGCTCATGCAGGGGCACCCTCTCACATAAAAACCAAGCACTCTGCCTTCAGGATTGATAAGGCCTGCCATAGGAGTGACATATAGGTTTATATGTGTGTACATATGTAGTTGGATAGGTAACCTATATCACAGTAAGGGGTGCATGCACCACCTTACCCAGGCTGCAGTAGCAGACCTGTGGTGTCATTTTGGATGGCCGTCCAGGGGTGGCACAATACATGCCTCAGCCCCTGGCAGGCCTCTGAGGTACCTATGCCCTGGGTACATAGTATACCATATACTAGGGACTTACAAGGGCACTCCAGATTCCAATCAGAGATGTGCCTAAGGCACATGGAAACCATTTAAGAGAGGAAGCAGCTAGGCTGGGGTTCTGATTAGCAGGGCCCCAGCCAGACTAAAGTCGAAAAACAGTGAAGCATCAGCAAAAAGTGGGGGTACCCATGTGAAGCAGATCCTACTCTCCTACAATTTCTGCACCCCTCTTGCCTCTTTCTGCACATCTGTTGATTCTTCCTACACTACTCTTGCTTCTTTCTGTACCATTCTTGCAAATGTATGCACCCCTCTTGCCTCTTTGTGCACCCCTCTTATCTCTTTCTGCACCTCTCTTGCCTCTTTCCGCATTTCTGTTGCTTCTTTCTGCACTTCTCTTGCCTCTTTCTGCACCCCTCTTGCCTCTTTCTGCACCTCTGCTGCTTCTTTCTACACTTCTATTACTTTGTTCTGCACCTCTATTGCTTCCTTCTGCATCTTTATTGCTTCTTTTTTCAGCCCTCTTGCCCCTTTCTGCACCCCTACTCCCTCTTTCTCCACCTCTCTTGCCTCTTTCTGCAGTTCTCTAGCCTCTCTCTGCACTTCTGTTGCTTCTTTCTGCACTTCTCTTGCCTCTTTCTGCACCCCTCGTGCCCCTCTCTGCAGCTCCATTGGTTCTTTCTGCACTTCTCATGCTTTTTTCTGCATCTCTCTTGCTTCTTTTTGCACCCTCTTGCCTCTTTCTGCACCCTTCTTTCCTCTTTCTTGACCTCTCTTGACTGTTTCTGCAACTCTCTTCCCTCTTTCTGCAGTTCTCCTGCCTCCTTCTGCATCTCTCTTGCTTCTTTCTGCACCCCTCTTGCCTCTTTCTGCACCCTTCTTTGCTCTTTCTGGACCTCTCTTGCTTGTTTCTGCAACTCTCTTGAGTCTTTCTGCAGTTCTCGTGGCCCCTTCTGCAACTGTCTTGCTTCTTTCTGCACCCCTCTTGCCTGTTTCTGTACCTCACTTGCCTCGTTCTGCATTTCTCTTGCCTCTTTCTACACATCACTTGCCTCTTTATGCACTTCTCTTGCTTTCTTCTGCACCTCTCCTGTTTCTATCTGCAACTCTCTTGTCTCTTTCATCACTTCTCTTCCTTCTTTCTATACCTCTGTTGCTTCTTCCAGTACTTCTCTTGCCTCTTTGTGTACTTCTCTTGCCTGTTTCTGCACCTCTCTTGTCTCTTTCTATACCTCGGTTGCCTCTTTCTACACCTCACTTGCTTCTGTCCGCACCCCTCTTGCCTCTTTCTGCACCCCTCTTTCTGTACCTCTGTTGCCTCTTTCTGCACTGCTGTTCCTTCTTTCTGCACCTCTCTGGCCTCGTTATGCACTTCTCTTTCCTCTTTCTGCACCTCTGTTGCTTCTTTCTGCACTTCTCTTGCCTCTTTCTGCATCTCTGTTGCTTCTTTCTGCACTTCTCTTACTTCTTTCTGCACCTCTCTTGCCTCTTTCTGCACTTCTGTTGCTTCTTTCTGCAGTTCTCTTGCCTCTTTCTGCACCTCTCTTGCCTCTTTTTGCACCCCTCTTCCCTCTTTCTGCACTTCTCTTTCTTTTTTCCGCATCTCTCTTGCTTCTCTCTCCACCCCTCTTGCCCCTTTCTGCACCCCTCTTCCCTCTTTCTCCACCTCTCTTGCCACTTTCTGTACCTCTCTTGCCTCTTTCTGCAGTTCTCTTGCCTCTTTCTCCATTTCTTTTGCTTCTTTCTGCAGTTCTCTTGTTTCTTTCTGCACCCCTCTTGCCTCTTTCTGCACCCCTCTTCCCTTTTTCCGCACCTCTTTTGCCTGTTTCTGCAACTCTCTTGCCTTTTTCTGCAGCCCTGTTCCCTCTTTCTTTACCTTTCCAACCTGTTTCTGTACCTCTCTTGCCTCTTTCTGTATTTCTCTTCCCTCCTTCTGCACCTCTGTTGCTTCTTTCCTCACTTCTCTTGCTTCTTTCTGCACCCCTCCTGCCTTTTCTGCTCCTGTTGCTTCTGTCTGCACTTCTCTTGCTTCCTTCAGCACCACTCTTGCTTTTTTCTGCATACCTCTTGCCTATTTCTGGACCCTTCTTCCCTCTTTGTCTACCTCTCTTGCCTCTTTCTGCACCCCTCTTGCCTCTTTCTGCACCTCTGTTGGTTCTTTCTGCGCTGCTCTTGGTTCTTTCTGCACCTCTCTTGCAACTTTCTGTACCCCTCTTGCCTCTTTCTGCACCTCTCTTACCTCTTTCAGCACCTCTCTTACCTATTTCTGCTCCCCTCTTCCCTTTTTCTGCACCTCTCTTGCCTGTTTCTGCAACTTTCTTGCCTCTTTCTGCAGTTCTCTAGCCTCTTTCTGCACCTCTGCTGCTTCTTTCTGTACTTATCTTGCCTCATTCTGCACCCCTCTTGCCTTTTCTGCTCCTGTTGCTTCTTTCTGCACTTCTCTTGCTTCTTTCAGCACCACTCTTGCTTCTTTCAGCACCACACTTGCTTTCTTCTGCACACCTCTTTCCTATTTCTGGACCCTTCTTCCCTCTTTGTCTACCTCTCTTGCCTCTTTCTTCACCTCTCTTGCCTCTTTCTGCAGTTCTCTTCCCTCTTTCTGCATTTCTGTTGCTTCTTTCTGCACTTCTCTTACCTCTTTCTACACCCCTCTTGTATCTTTCTGCACCTCTGTTGCTTCTTTCTGCACTTCTCTTACTTCGTTCTGCACGTCTATTGCTTCTCTCTGCATCGTTATTGCTTCTTTTTTCACCCCTCTTGCCCCTTTCTGCACCCCTCCTCCCTCTTTCTCCACCTCTCTTGCCTCTTTCTTCACCTCTCTTGCCTCTTTCTGCAGTTCTCTTGCCTCTTTCTGCACTTCTGTTGCTTCTTTCTGCACTTCTCTTGCCTCTTTCTGCCCCCCTTGTGACTCTTTCTGCAGCTCCATTGTTTCTTTCTGCACTTCTCATGCCTTTTTTCACATCTTTCTTGCTTCTTTTTACACCCCTCTTGCCTCTTTATGCACCCTTCTTTCCTCTTTCTTGCCCTCTCTTGACTATTTCTGCAACTCTCTTCCCTCTTTCTGCAGTTCTCTTGCCTCCTTCTGCATCTCTCTTGCTTCTTTCTGTACCCCTCTTGCCTCTTTCTGCACCCTTCTTTCCTCTTTCTGGACCTCTCTTACCTGTTTCTGCATCTCTCTTGAATCTTTCTGCAGTTCTCGTGCCTCCTTCTGCAACTCTGTTGCTTAATTCTGCACTTCTCTTGCCTCTTTCTGCACCCCTCTTGCCTGTTTCTGTACCTCACTTGTCTATTTCTGCAACTCTCTTGCCTCTTTATGCATTTCTATTGTCTCTTTCTACACATCACTTGCCTCTTTCTGCACTTCTCTTGCTTTTTTCTGCACCACTCCTGTTTCGTTCTGCAACTCCTTGTCTCTTTCATCGCTTCTCTTGCTTCATTCTACACCTCTGTTGCTTCTTTCAGCATTTCTCTTGCCTCTTTCTGCACTTCTCTTGCCTGTTTCTGTACCTCTGTTGCCTCTTTCTGCACCTCACTTGCTTCTGTCCGCAGCCCTCTTGCCTATTTCTGCACCCCTCTGTCTGTACCTCTGTTGCCTCTTTCTGCACTGCTGTTCCTTTTTTTCTGCACCTCTCTTACCTCTTTCTGCACCTCTCTGGCCTCTTTCTGCACATTTCTTCCCTCTTTTTGCACCTCTGTTGCTTCATTCTGCACTTCTCTTGCCTCTTTCGGCATCTCTGTTTTTTCTTTCTGCACTTCTCTTACTTCTTTCTGCACCTCTATTGCTTCATTCAGCATCTCTGTTGCTTCTTTTTGCACCCCTCTTGCCCCTTTCTGCACCACTCTTCCCTCTTTCTCCACCTCTCTTGCCTCTTTCTGCAGTTCTCTTGCCTCTTTTTGCACTTCTGTTGCTTCTTTCTGCAGTTGTCTTGCCACTTTCTGCACCCATCTTGCCTCTTTCTGCACTCCTCTTCCTCTTTCTGCACTTCTCTTTCTATTTTCTGCATCTCTCTTAGTTCTTTCTGCACCCCTCTTTCCACTTTCTGGACCTCTTTTGCCTGTTTCTGCAACTCTCTTGTCTCTTTCTGCAGTTCTCTTGCCTCTTTCTATACCTCACTTGCTCTTTCTGCACCCCTCTTCCCCTTTTCTTTCCTCTTTTGACTGTTACTGCAACTCTCTTGCCTATTTCTGCAGTTCTCTTGCCTCTTTCTGCACCTCACTTGCTTCTTTCTGCATCTCTGTTGCTTCTTTTTGCAACCGCACTTGCCTGTTTCTGCACTCCTCTTCCCTCTTTCTCCACTTCTCTTTCCTCTTTCTACACCTCTCTTGCCTCTTTCTGCAGATCTCTTACCTCTTTTTGCACTCTTTGTGAGAAGTTGGCCTGGTATATGCTGTTCACTAATTAAAGTGGACACCTTGCACCAGAACAATTCGACTCTTATGGTAGTGAGGTTTAAGACAACCTTTATAGAAAGCTATCCTAGTGGTAGCTGTGGAGAGCAGCCTTCAGGCTAAGTCTTGAAGGAATGTAAAGCAGCTTGTTTTACCACACAATCTCTTGAATCATCAAATGAAAAGACACCACACAGGTATATATATCAAATATATATGTATTTATTAATAAACACTCTCTACTAATCTCTTTATGAGATTAGAAGTCAGGAACATACGTACAAGTCAATTGTTATCAGAATAAGTTAGCACAGTAAATATCACAATCTTATCTTGGCTAGACCGGGGTCTAGAGCACATAGAATCGAGGGACCCCCAGAGAACCACCCAGGTAGTTGTAGGAGACCCACAGGGGACGGACGCGGTGTTCAGACACTAGTGCGAGTCCTGTACGAGTCTATGTAAGCGGACGCGATTGAGTTATCAATGTTACAGGCCCCTGACGTGTTCGAGGCAAACACACCGATCGGTCAGTACGAGTTGAAGGACGCGGTTACTGATAGATTTACTAGGGAGTTGGACGCGGTGTGTCTAACACAGCCGCGAACCCTGTACGAGTCAGTGCGAGAATCGCACGAGGAAAATAAGAGTTTTGGGACACTTCTGGTGGACCTACAAGCAAGTCACTTACAGGGTAAGTAGTTCTAGGGCCCACACCCACAGGAGCACCGTGGTGCTGGAGTTACCTCACCCAGGGAAGCAAGGTGCACAGGTGTCCTTTGGTGTCGGGTCGCGGCGTCGTTTTCAATGGCGAACAAAGAAGACTTGCTGCTTGTGATGGTTTGAAGAAGTGTCCGGTGGAATCCAAGCCTGGATTCGGTGGAAGGATGACCTGAAAGCAGAGGGGACAGTGTTCAAAGTCACTTGGCAGTGACTCGGGGCAAGGAAGATGAATGCCCACCGTCATCGCAGGATTCAGGTCATTCACAGTTGCCTTGACTCTTCAGCCACGAGGTCCAGGAGGTGTCGACGATGACCAGGAGCTGGATTCAGCGTGTCCCACAATGTCTGCAGCTTACTGTGGTGTCAGCAACTCGATTGGAGCCAACAGGCCTTGGTAACAGCAAGTCTCGTGGAAGGTGTGAAAAGGCAATGGCGCAGACCAGCAAGGTTTGAGGGACTTATCCAGCAAAGGTAAGTCAGGGCAGGCCTGGAGCAACCAGGGGAGCCCTTTGGTTTGTTGCAAGCCGGCTGGCAAGGGATTGCAAAGACGCCTCGGTCGGATTTACTCCACAGGGGCCCACGGTCACTTGGGATGGTGTAGGCCGCTGATCTTTGGAGGGATTTCTGCTGGAGGCTGGGACCACATGTGGTCCAAAGCACGGGTTCTTAGAAGGTCGTGGAGGGGTTGCACTTGACAATAGTGCACGGTACCCAGGGGTCACGGTTCCTCGTCACTCGTGGGGTCCACTTGCCTCAGCTTCACTGGGGACTCACGATGGCCTTGGAGAAGTCAGGAAATCTACTTCTTGGGCTGCAGGGACTTCGGACTCCGGCGGGAGCGGCATAGTTTGCAACCGTTGTTTGTAGTTTTTGGTGCCTGACAAGCAGGGGAGTCACTCCTTGACTCCAAGGGAGATTCTTCTGTCTTCCAAAGGTAGTGGAACGTCGAAGGGCCAGGATTCTTCTTCAGAGCGTCATCCAGGGATATCTAATTTACAAGTTCAAGGGCTCCCTATCTTATACTGTAAAGAAGGGAGGGACTAGCTCTATGACCCCACCTATGGGAGGGTCAGGGGAGTGGGTGGCTACACCCACTTCCCTTTGTCCAGTTTCACACCAGAGCAGGGGCAGGTAGCCCCTGAGCCGGTATGAACTGGCATATGCACAGAGGAGCCTTCTGCTCCCCAGTGCAGGACTTCAAAGCACTCTAAGAGTGCACCCACCCAGTCCCAATACACTAAACCCTGTCTGGGAGGTGGTTACACCTCCCTGTGACAGGATACCTTTTGTTGGGCTTCCTCCACTGCGAGTTTCAGTCATCAGCAGGAGGGCAGCCCAGTGTCTGTGACTGGTGGCATCCATTTTGTGATGCCAAGGCTCTTCAGGATTCTACCGCGTTTCCACAGTAGGTACATGTCTATCCCTCTAGAAGGGTGGAATGCTACCCCCGCCGCCAGGACTGGTGGGGGGTAGTATTCCAAGATGTTTGACACCAAACACGACATCTTTTGATGCAGCCATACCAAAGTTAGCATTTTACCGCGAGGATATAATGCACTTAAGAGTATATGGTTTAACCGCATCCACAAACAGCACCAGAGAATGGACTCTGAGAGCTGCAGAGGGGCCCTGCTCAGGCAGAGGCACCCCCTCACATAGAAGCCAAGCACCCTGCCCTCAGGATTGATAGGGCCTGCCTTAGGGGTGACTGATAGGTTTATATGTGTGTGTGGGAGAGGTATAGGGAACCTATACCTCAGTGAGGAGTGCTAGCACCACCTCACCCAGGCTGCAGTAGCAGGCCTGTGGTGTCAGATTTAGTCTGCTTCCCAGGGGTGGCATAATACATGCTTTAGCCCCTGGTAGGCCTGTGAAGTACCTATGCCCTTGGCACCTAAGGTACCATATACTAGGGACTCATAAGGCACCACAGTATCCAATCACTAGTGCACCTAGAGTGCACTCCAAGTCGTTTAGAGAGAACAGATAGACTGGGGCCCTGAATAGCAGGATCCCAGTCCAACTAAGTCATAAACCAGCAAAACGCCAGGAAAAAAGTGGGGGCAACCATATAGTCAGATTCCACCTTCCTACACTCTTGTTCCAGCTTTGTGCACCTCTCCTTCCTCGTTCTGTACCTCTTTTGCCTCTTTCTGCAGTTCTCTAGCCACTTTCTGCACCTCTTTTGCTTCTTTCTGCACTTCTCTTGCCTCTTTCTGCACCGCTCTTGCCTCTTTCTGCACCTCTGTTGATTCTTTCTACACTGCTCTTGCTTCTCTCTGTACCTCTCTTGCAAATTTCTGCACCCCTCTTGCCTCTTTCTGCACCTCTGTTGATTCTTCCTACACTACTCTTGCTTCTTTCTGCACCATTCTTGCAAATTTATGCATCCCTCTTGCCTCTTTGTGCACCCCTCTTATCTCTTTCTGCACCTCTCTTGCCTCTTTCCGCATTTCTGTTGCTTCTTTCTGCACTTCTCTTGCCTCTTTCTGCACCCCTCTTGCCTCTTTCTGCACCTCTGCTGCTTCTTTCTGCACTTCTCTTACTTTGTTCTGCACCTCTATTGCTTCTTTCTGCATCTCTATTGCTTCTTTTTTCACCCTCTTGCCCCTTTCTGCACCCCTACTCCCTCTTTCTCCACCTCTCTTGCCTCTTTCTGCACCTCTCTTGCCTCTTTCTGCAGTTCTCTAGCCTCTTTCTGCACTTCTCTTGCCTCTTTCTGCACCCCTCGTGCCTCTCTCTGCAGCTCCATTGGTTCTTTCTGCACTTCTCATTCTTTTTTCTGCATCTCTCTTGCTTCGTTTTGCACCCTCTTGCCTCTTTCTGCACCCTTCTTTCCTCTTTCTTGACCTCTCTTGACTGTTTCTGCAACTCTCTTCCCTCTTTCTGTAGTTCTCCTGCCTGCTTCTGCATCTCTCTTGCTTCTTTCTGCATCCCTCTTGCCTCTTTCTGCACCCTTCTTTGCTCTTTCTGGACCTCTCTTGCTTGTTTCTGCAACTCTCTTGAGTCTTTCTGCAGTTCTCGTGGCCCCTTCTGTAACTGTGTTGCTTCTTTCTGCACTTCTCTTGCCTCTTTCTGCACCCCTCTTGCCTGTTTCTGTACCTCACTTGCCTCTTTCTGCATTTCTCTTGCCTCTTTCTACACATCACTTGCTTCTTTATGCACTTCTCTTGCTTTCTTCTGCACCTCTCCTGTTTCTATCTGCACCTCTCTTGTCTCTTTCATCACTTCTCTTCCTTCTTTCTACACCTCTGTTGCTTCTTCCAGTACTTCTCTTGCCTCTTTGTGTACTTCTCTTGCCTGTTTCTGCACCTCTCTTGCCTCTTTCTACGCCTCGGTTGCCTCTTTCTGCACCTCACTTGCTTCTGTCCGCACCCCTCTTGCCTCTTTCTGCACCACTCTTTCTGTACCTCTCTTTCTGTACCTCTGTTGCCTCTTTCTGCACTGCTGTTCCTTCTTTCTGCACCTCTCTGGCCTCTTTATGCACTTCTCTTGCCTCTTTCTGCATCTCTGTTGCTTCTTTCTGCACTTCTCTTACTTCTTTCTGCACCTCTCTTGCCTCTTTCTGCACCTCTCTTGCCTCTTTCTGCACTTCTGTTGCTTCTTTCTGCAGTTCTCTTGCCTCTTTCTGTGCCTCTCTTGCCTCTTTTTGCACCCCTCTTCCCTCTTTCTGCACTTCTCTTTCTTTTTTCCGCATCTCTCTTGCTTCTCTCTCCACCCCTCTTGCCCCTTTCTGCACCCCTCTTCCCTCTTTCTCCACCTCTCTTGCCTCTTTCTGCACCTCTCTTGCTTCTTTCTGCATTTCTCTTATTTCTTTCTGCACCCCTCTTGCCTCTTTCTGCACCCCTCTTCCCTCTTTCTGCACTTCTCTTTCTTTTTTCCGCATCTCTCTTGCTTCTTTCTGCACCCCTCTTGCCTCTTTCTGGACCTCTCTTTCCTCTTTCTGGACCTCTCTTGCCTGTTCTGCAACTCTCTTGCCTCTTTCTGCAGTTCTCTTGCCTCCTTCTGCAGCTCTGTTGCTTCTTTCTGTACTTCTCTTGCCTCTTTATGCAGTTCTCTTGCCTCTTTCTACACCTCACTTGCCTCTTTCTGTACCCCTTTACCCTTTTTCTGCGCCTCTCTTGCCTCTTTCTGCAGTTCTCTAGCCTCTTTCTGCACTTCTGTTGCTTCTTTCTGCACTTCTCTTGCCTCTTTCTGCACCCCTCGTACCTCTCTCTGCAGCTCCATTGGTTCTTTCTGCACTTCTCATGGTTTTTTCCGCATCTCTCTTGCTTCTTTTTGCACCCTCTTGCCTCTTTCTGCACCCTTCTTTCCTCTTTCTTGACCTCTCTTGACTGTTTTTGAAACTCTCTTCCCTCTATCTGCAGTACTCTTGCCTCCTTCTGCATCCCTCTTGCTTCTTTCTGCACCCCTCTTGCCTCTTTCTGCACCCTTCTATGCTCTTTCTGGACCTCTCTTGCTTGTTTCTGCAACTCTCTTGAGTCTTTCTGCAGTTCTCGAAGACCCTTCTACAACTGTGTTGCTTCTTTCTGCACTTCTCTTGCCTCTTTATGCACCCCTCTTGCCTGTTTCTGTACCTCACTTCCCTATTTCTGCAACTCTCTTGCCTCTTTCTGCATTTCTCTTGCCTCTTTCTACACATCACTTGCCTCTTTATGCACTTCTCTTGCTTTCTTCTGCACCTCTCCTGTTTCTATATGCAACTCTCTTGTCTCTTTCATCACTTCTCTTCCTTCTTTCTACACCTCTGTTGCTTCTTCCAGTACTTCTCTTGCCTCTTTGTGTACTTCTCTTGCCTGTTTCTGCACCTCTCTTGCCTCTTTCTATACCTCGGTTGCCTCTTTCTGTACCTCACTTGCTTCTGTCCGCACCCCTCTTGCCTCTTTCTGCACCCCTCTTTCTGTACCTCTGTTGCCTCTTTCTGCACTGCTGTTCCTTCTTTCTGCACCTCCCTGGCCTCTTTATGCACTTCTCTTTCCTCTTTCTGCATCTCTGTTGCTTCTTTCTGCACTTCTCTTACTTCTTTCTGCACCTCTCTTGCCTCTTTCTGCACCTCTCTTGCCTCTTTCTTCACTTCTGTTGCTTCTTTCTACAGTTCTCTTACCTCTTTCTGTGCCTCTCTTGCCTCTTTTTGCACCCCTCTTCCCTCTTTCTGCACTTCTCTTTCTTTTTTCCACATCTCTCTTGCTTCTCGCTCCACCCCTCTTGCCCCTTTCTGCACCCCTCTTCCCTCTTTCTCCACCTCTCTTGCCTCTTTCTGTACCTCTCTTGCCTCTTTTTGCAGTTCTCTTGCCTCTTTCTCTACTTCTTTTGCTTCTTTCTGCAGTTCTCTTGTTTCTTTCTGCACCCCTCTTGCCTCTTTCTGCACCCCTCTTCCCTCTTTCTGCACTTCTCTTTCTTTTTTCCGCATCTCTCTTGCTTCTTTCTGCACCCCTCTTGCCTCTTTCTGCACCTCTCTTTCCTCTTTCTGGACCTCTCTTGCCTGTTTCTGCAACTCTCTTGCCTCTTTCTGCAGTTCTCTTGCCTCCTTCTGCAGCAATGTTGCTTCTTTCTGCACTTCTCTTGCCTCTTTATGCAGTTCTCTTGCCTCTTTCTACACCTAACGTGCCTCTTTCTGTACCCCTTTACCCTTTTTCTGCACCTCTTTTGCCTGTTTCTGCAACTCTCTTGCCTATTTCTGCAGTACTCTTGCCTCTTTCTGCACCTCACTTGCTTCTTTCTGCTCTTCTGTTGCTTTTTTTGCACCCCTCTTACCTCTTTCTGCACTCCTCTTCCCTCTTTCTCCACTTCTCTTGCCTCTTACTACTCCTCTCTTGCCTCTTTCTGCAGATCTCTAGCCTCTTTCTGCACTCTTCTTCCCTCTTTGTGCACCTCTCCTACCTCTTTCTGCACTTCTTTTGCCTCTTTATGCAGTTCTCTAGCCTCTTTATGCACCTCTTTTGCTTCTTTCTGCACTTCTCTTGCCTCTTTCTGCACTCCTCTTGCCTCTTTCTGCACACCTCTTGCCTCTTTCTGCACCCCTTTCACCTCTTTCTGTACCTCTCTTGCCTATTTCTGCACCCCTCTTCCCTTTTTCTGCACCTCTTTTGGCTGTTTCTGCAACTCTCTAGCTTCTTTCTGCAGTTCTCTTGCCTCTTTCTGCACCTCTCTTGCCTCTTTCTGCAGTTCTCTTGCCAATTTCTGCACATCTTTTGCTTCTTTCTGCACTTCTCGTGCCTCTTTCTGCACCCCTCTTGCCTCTTTCTGCACCTCTGTTGCTTCTTTCTGCACTTCTCTTGCCTATTTCTGCACCCCTCTTGCCTCTTTCTGCACCTCTGTTGATTCTTTCTACACTACTCTAGCTTCTTCCTGCACCTCTCTTGCAAATGTATGCACCCTTCTTCCCTCTTTCTGCACCCCTCTTATCTCTTTCTTCACCTCTCTTGCCTTTTTCTGCATTTCTGTTGCTTCTTTCTGCAGTTCTCTTGCCTCTTTCTGCACCTCTCTTGACTCTTTTTGCACCCCTCTTTCTGCACTTCTCTCTCTTTTTTCCACATCTCTCTTGCTTCTCTCTCCACCCTTCTAGCCCCTTTCTGCACCCCTCTTCCCTCTTTCTCCACCTCTCTTGCCTCTTTCTGCACCTCTCTTGCCTCTTTCTGCAGTTCTCTTGCCTCTTTCTCCACTTCTTTTGCTTCTTTCTGCAGTTCTCTTGTCTCTTTCTGCATCCCTCTTGCCTCTTTCTGCACCCCTCTTCCCTCTTTCTGCACCTCTCTTGCCTCTTTCTGCAGTTCTCTTGCCTCCTTCTGCAGCTCTGTTGCTTCTTTCTGTACTTCTCTTGTCTCTTTCTGCAGCTCTCTTGCCTCTTTCTACAACTCACTTGCCTCTTTCTGCACCCCTCTTCCCTTTTTCTGCACCTCTTTTGCCTGTTTCTACAACTCTCTTGTCTATTTCTGCAGTTCTCTTGCCTCTTTCTGCACCTCACTTGCTTCTTTCTGCATTTCTGTTGCTTCTTTTTGCACCCCTCTTGCCTCTTTCTGCATTCCTCTGCCCTCTTTCTCCACTTCTCTTTCCTCTTTCTGCAGATCTCTTACCTCTTTTTGCACACTTCTTCCAATTTGTGCACCTCTCCTTCCTCTTTCTGTACCTCTTTTGCCTCTTTCTGCAGTTCTCTAGCTTCTTTCTGCACCCCTTTTGCCTCTTTCTGCACCTCTGTTGGTTCTTTCTGCACTGCTCTTGCTTCTTTCTGTACCTCTCTTGCAAATTTCTGCACTCCTATTGCCTCTTTCTGTACCTCTGTTGATTCTTCCTATACTACTCTTGCTTCTTTCTGCACCTCTCTTGCAAATTTATGCACCCCTCTTGCTTCTTTGTGCACCCCTCTTATCTCTTTCTGCACCTCTCTTGCCTATTTCTGCACCTTCTTCCCTTTTTCTGCATTTATTTTGCCTGTTTCTGCACCTCACTTGCTTCTTTCTGCACATCTCTTGCTTCTTTCTCATCCTTTCTTGCTTCTTTCTGCACCCCTTTTGCCTCTTTCTGCAACTCTGTTGCTTCTTTCTGCACTTCGCTTGCTTCTTTCTGCACATCCCTTGCTTTTTCTCCTCCTCTCTTGCTTCTTTCTACACTTCTTTTGCCTTTTTCTGCACCTCTCTTGTCTCTTTCTGCACTTCTTTTGCTTCTTTCTGCACTTCTCTTGCCTCTTTCTGCATTTCTGTTGCTTCTTTCTGCACTTCTCTTGCCTCTTTCTGCACCCCTCTTGCCACTTTCTGCACCTCTTTTGCTTCTTTCTGCACTTCTCTTACTTCTTTCTGCACCTCTATTGCTTCTTTCTGCATCTCTATTGCTTCTTTTTCTACCCCTCTTGCCCCTTTCTGCACCCCTCTTCCCTCTTTCTCCATCTCTCTTGCCTCTTTCTGCACCTCTCTTGCCTCTTTCTGCAGTTCTCTTTTCTCTTTCTGCACTTCTGTTGCTTCTTTCTGCACTTCTCTTGCCTCTTTCTGTAACCCTCGTGCCTCTTTCTGCAGCTCCATTGGTTCTTTCTGCACTTCTCATGCTTTTTCTGCATCTCTCTTGCTTCTTTTGCACCCCTCTTGCCTCTTTCTGTACCCTTCTTTCCTCTTTCTGGACCTCTCTTGCCTGTTTCTACAACTCTCTTGCCTGTTTCTGCAGTTCTCTTGCCTCCTTCTGCATCTCTCTTGCTTCTTTCTGCACCCCTCTTGCCTCTTTCTGCACCCTTCTTTCCTCTTTATGGACCTCTCTTGCCTGTTTCTGCAACTCTCTCAAGTCTTTTTGCAGTTCACGTGCCTCCTTCTGCAACTCTGTTGCTTCTTTCTGCACTTCTCTTGCCTCTTTCTGCAACCCTTTTGCCTGTTTCTGTACCTCACTTGCCTATTTCTGCAACTCTCTTGCCTCTTTCTGCATTTCTCTTGCCTCTTTCGACACCTCTCTTGCCTCTTTCTGCACTTCTCTTGCTTTTTTCTACACCTCTCCTCTTTCTTTCTGCAACTCTCTTGTCTCTTTCATCACTTCTCTTGCTTCTTTCTATACCTCTGATGCTTCTTTCAGCACTTCTCTTGCCTTTTTCTACACTTCTCTTGCCTCTTTCTGCACCTCTCTTGCCTCTTTCTGTACCTCTGCTACCTCTTTCTGGACCTCACTTGCTTCTTTCCGCACCCTCTTGCCTCTTTCTGCACCCCTCTTTCTGTACCTCTGTTGCCTCTTTCTGCACTGCTGTTCCTTCTTTCTGCACCTCTGCTGCCTCTTTCTGTACCTCTTTGGCCTCTTTCTGCATTTCAGGGACGTTATAGTTAGTATTTGCATTTAAAAAACCTTAGAAGTTCACTGAAAAAAACACAGGTTTTGGGACGTTATACTTAGGAATTAGCTTTTTAAAAACCTTAGATATTCACTGAAAAAACCACAGGTTTCAGGGACGTTATAGTTAGGTTGACATTTCACTCATACAAAACCAGAGAAATTCAGCTGTTATAATTAGCTGAGCTAACTATAACTCACGCCCCGCAATGCACTGCTGATGACGTCGCATATTACATCACTCATGACATAGTCAGTGACATCACTGATGACATCACTGATAACATCTCAAATGACATCACTGATGACATCATCCATGTGATAATTTGATGCATCTTCTCACACCCTAATATAACCTTTGATACACCCACTCTAAATTACAGACTGCCATTCTCAAAACCATAGACACTCCAACACCAATAACTACATACCCACTCACTGATTCTTAGGTCTACACACACATCCACTCACTCACCCGCACAGTCATTCATACTTACAATCATTCAGTACAGGACTATCATATGCACTCATACACCTATATAGACACTCACACACCGCCACTCATCCATAGAGATACTCACACACGAACAAAAGTGCAGGAAGAAGCAAGACATGTGCAGAAAGAACCAACAGAGGAGCAGAAAGAGGCTTTGTTGCAAAATCATCCTGTGCCCACAACTTTTTCAGACGGGTACTGGTGGTAACTGACTCCGACTAACCAGGCCTAGAGCCAGTGCTATGCTAAAAGACACTTAGAATACAGTGAAAACACGTACATACACTAGGGAACACTATGCATTGGGGTACCCCTGTGATTAGCATGACCTCCTCTGTAAGGCCCTAGTAAATAATAGGGCAGGGGGATTAAAACTACCTCTAAGTCAGAGGTGCAGAAATATGCTACTTTAACTAGTAGTCACGTTTGCAAAGTGGTGGAGAAAGGGTGCTGGGTGTCCAACCAACGCTCAGGAATTCCACTGCGTAGGACTTACAGGAGGTACCAGGAGGGATTCTTGGCCCCCAAACTCCCTCAAGACTAAATTGGACTTCATCCCCCATCCCGTAGTTTTCCACGAGGCACGTTTGCAGAGTGGTAGAGAAAGGGGGCCATGGCCTCCGAAGACGTCTAGCAATCCCACTGTGTGGGACTTACTGGAGGTAACAAGAGGGGTAGGTGGCCCCCAAGGACATCCTTGGGGGCCAACTTCCCAAACTATTACCTCCAGTCAGTCCCACACAGCAGCACTGGTAAGTACTCATACCAGGCCACGCCCACTTTGCCCACCACTCTACAAACGCGCTCCTTGGCACGCTCTTGGATGGGGATTGAAGTCCCCTTCACTGCTGGGGGTCCTTTAGGGGCCAACTAGCCTACCTTTTACCTCCAGTAAGCCCCATGCAGTGGGATTGGTGAGAGGTAGACAAAGGCCATGCCCCCTTTCTCCACCACTCTGCAAACACGCACCCTGGTGCGTTGTAAGTTTGGGGATTAAGTCCCCTTGAATCCTGAGGGTCCCTGAGGTCCAACTAGCCCACCAGGTACCTCCAGTAAGCCCCACAGAGCTGCGTTGCAGAGAGGTGTAAATAGGGGCGTGGCCTGGACCACCTCTCTTCAACGCAGGCCTGTGGCGCTTACTGGAGGTACCTGGTGGGCTAGTTGGCCCCCAGGGGCCCTCAGGATTGAAGGGGAATTAATTCCCCAACTTAAAACACGCCACAGGGCATGTTTGCACACATGTCACCTCAGGCCCCGCCCCCTCCCTTCACCACTGTGCAAACGCACCCCGTGGCGCGTTTTAAGTTGGGGGATAAAGTCCCCTTGAATCCTGAGGGTCCCTGGGGTCCAACTAGCCCACGAGGTACCTCCAGTAAGCGCCACAGAGCTGCGTTGCAGAGAGGTGTAAAAAGGGGCATGGCCTGGACCACCTCTCTGCAACGCAGCCCTGTGGCACTTACTGGAGGTACCTGGTGGGCTAGTTGGCCCCCCAGGGGCCCTCAGGATTGAAGGAGAATTAATTCCCCAACTTAAAACGTGCCACAGGGCGTGTTTGCACACATGTCACCTCAGGCCCCGCCCCCTCCCTTCACCACTGTGCAAACACGCCCCGTGGTGCATGTTAAGTTGGGGGATAAAGTCCCCTTGAATCCTGAGGGTCCCTGGGGTCCAACTAGCCCACGAGGTACCTCTAGTATGCGCCACAGAGCTGCGTTGCAGAGAGGTGTAAAAAGGGGCGTGGCCTGGACTACCTCTCTGCAACACAGCCCTGTGGCGCTTACTGGAGGTACCTGGTGGGCTAGTTGGCCCCCAGGGGCCCTCAGGATTGAAGGGGAATTAATTCCCCAACTTAAAACGCGCCACAGGGCGTGTTTGCACACATGTCACCTCAGGCCCCGCCCCCTCCCTTCATCACTGTGCAAACGCGCCCCGTGGCGTGTTTTAAGTTGGGGGATAAAGTCCCCTTGAATCCTGAGGGTCCAACTAGCCCACCAGGTACCTCCAGTAAACACCACAGAGCTGCGTTGCAGAGAGGTGTAAAAAGGGGCGTGGCCTGGACCACCTCTCTGCAGTTGCTGGGAGGGGGCGGGGCCTCCGGCACGATCGCTGTCTTTTTTTTATTTATTTTTTTTAGAAGGGGGGCATCCCCCAGGGCCTGACCCCTTTTTAAAAAAAAAAAATCTGAACAGGAAGGGGGCCGCGTGGGCCCCCCTCCCGTGGCCAATTCCAGCCCCGGGGACCCCATCCCCCGGGCATGGCCACATATATTTATGTTTTTAAGGAGGGGGCTGTGTGGTCCCCCTCCTGAGGCCTCTATTGGCCCCGGGGACCCCATCCCCCGGGGCAGGCCTTTTTAAAAAAAAAATTTATTTATTTATTTTTGGGGGGGCCGCGTGGCCCCCCTCCCGGGCCACTTCTAGCCCCGGGGACCCCATCCCCCGGGGCAGGCCCTATCTGTTGAGGACTGTGGGGGGAGCCCCAATGCCCCCACGGTCCCGCCGGCTCCCCGCATCCTGCAGGAGCCGGCACTGCTTTTCCATATGGGGAGCTGCTAACATGCAGCTCACTGTGTGGAAAAGCAATCTGCTTTGCATTTTGGAAGCGAGAGCAGGTTTCCCTCGGATCTACCGAGTCGCAAGATGGCTGCCAACACTTCCTGGTTTGGAGTGTTGACAGCCAATTAGAATAAAGCTCGTGGTCGGGAGGGTCCGCGGATCCACCGCGCCTCTAGATATCGAAACTTTTATTTTTTGATTTTCTCAGCAACTACTGAACGAATTTACACTATTTAAAAAAAGGGCTCTTTCTGAACCAAGGGCTACCTTTTTGCCAAATTTAGTGTAATTCCGTTCAGCAGTTCGAGATGTAGCCGTGTCTAAAGTTTCCTATGGGAAATTGATTTTCCGACCTCTTTTTTAAATTCTCAGGAACTACTGAACGGATTTACACCATTTAACAAAAAGGGCTCTTTTGAACCAAGGGCTACCTTTTGCCAAATTTGGTGTAATTCCGTTCAGCAGTTCGAGCTGTAGCTGTGTCTAAAGTTTCCTATGGAAAATAACATGGAGAAAACACGTTTTGGGACCCCCCTTTTTTCTCGGCCCCCGCTTGGCGAATCACTCCGAAACTTTCAAGACAGGAGCTGATCATGCCATGAATGATGCAATATGTGACGTCATCAGCAGTGCATGGCGGGGGCGCGAGTTATAGTTAGTTCAACTAACTATAACGGGGGAATTTCTATGGTTTTGTATGAGTGAAATGTCCAACTAACTATAACGTCCCTGAAACCTATGGTTTTTTCAGTGAATTTCTAAGGTTTTTTAAATGCTAATTTCTAACTATAACGGGCCTGAAACCTATGGTTTTTTCAGTGAATTTCTAAGGTTTTTTAAATGCTAATTTCTAACTATAACGTCCCTGAAACCTATGGTTTTTTCAGTGAATTTCAAAAGTTTTTTAAATGATAATTTTTAAGTATAATGGTCCTTTTACCTATGTTTTTTTACTGAATTTCTTGAGTTTTTTAATTGTTTATTTGTAAATGTATTATTTATTATACAATATTATATGTTTTTTCTTAAAATTGAGACACACCACTTGGTGTTTGACAGCTTTTCACTGTATGGGCTGTCACTTTGGACTCCAATGACCAGCATGCTTCAGGTCTCGAGGAATCATGGGAGGCATCACAGCTGCTAGCAAAGGCGGGGAGGAAACATCGAGTGAATGGGAGTGGCCTGAGATCGCTACAGGACTTTAAAACAATTCCCAGGTGTGAGGTTCTTTTTGGAAACTTGAACCGGCACTGATGAAAGCACGATTGCTGAAACGCGTCTGCCTGGCGTTTCCTGGACTTTCTGAATCTCTGCTATATTTTTTGTGGAATAAATCCTGGTGTGTGTCCCAGCATATGTCGGGCTCATTCTTTTCTTTTCGAGTGGGCATTTGGTTCTCGTGTTTTGCCAGTAACGCTAGGCACTGGCTACCGGCATGCCCTCTCAGTCAGGTGTGACGCGCAACCAGCACCTTTGGATTTGTGTATTAAACTACAGCGCATCACCCCCCCAAGTGGTTTGAGCAGCACTGGCTTGAAGGTACCACATGGGGAGAGAGGTTGCAGCATTGACTGGAAGGGCCACACCAGGTTCCAGAAATATCATTCCTGTGGCCGAGATCGGATGACGGCAGGTCTGTGAGACACACCACTTGGTGTTTGACAGCTTTTCACTGTATGGGCTGTCACTTTGGAATCCAAAGACCAGCATGCTTCAGGTCTCGAGGAATCATGGGAGGCATCACAGCTGCTAGCAGAGGCGGGGAGGAAATATCGAGTGAATGGGAGTGGCCTGAGATCGCCACAGGACTTTAAAACAATTCCCAGGTGTGAGGCTCTTTTTGGAAACTTGAACCGGCACTGATGAAAGCACGATTGCTGAAACGCGTCTGCCTGGCGTTTCCTGGACTTTCTGAATCTCTGCTATATTTTTTGTGGAATAAATCCTGGTGTGTGTCCCAGCATATGTCGGGCTCATTCTTTTCTTTTCGAGTGGGCATTTGGCTCTCATATATATATATATATATATATATATATATATATATATATATATATATATATACACACACATATATTTATATATATATTCACTGAAAAAACCATAGGTTTCAGGCCCGTTATAGTTAGAAATTAGCATTTAAAAAACGTTAGAAATTCACAGAAAAAACCATAGGTTTCAGGGACGTTATAGTTAGTTGGACATTTCACTCGTACAAAACCATAGACATTCCCCCGTTATAGTTAGTTGAACTAACTATAACGCGCGCCCCCGCCATGCACTGCTGATGACATATTACATCATTCATGGCATGGTCAGTGACATCACTGATGACATCACTGATGATATCTCAAATGACATCACTGATGACATCACTGATGACATCATCCACGGGAAAATCTGAAGCACCTCCTCATCCTCGTGCTGCCTTCCCCCGTCTCAGCATCCCCGGACCTCACGGAGGTCTGACTGAGCAAACTCAGAGAAAAAGGACCATCGGGAAGGGGCTGAGAGGCAGGTGCATACCCGGGCCCATGGGGGCCCCGGAAGGGCGGGCCCGGGTGCTGCCTTCCCCCGTCTCAGCATCCCCGGACCTCACGGAGGTCTGACTGAGCAAACTCGGAGAAAAAAGATCATCGGGAAGCGGCTAAGAGGCAGGTGCGTACCCGGGCCCCTGGGGGCCCCAGCGGGCAGGCCCGGGTGTTGCCTTCCCCTATCTCAGCATCCCCAGACCTCACAAAGGTCTGACTGAGCAACCTCGGAGAAAAAGGACCATCGGGAAGGGGATGAGAGGCAGGTGCATACCCGGGCCCCTGGGGGCCCCGGCGGGCAGGCCCGGGTGCTGCCTTCCCCCGTCTCAGCATCCCCGGACCTCACGGAGGTCTGACTGAGCAAACTCGGAGAAAAAGGACCATCGGGAAGGGGCTGAGAGGCAGGTGCATACCCGGGCTCCTGGGGGCCCCGGCGGGCGGGCCCGGGTGCTGCCTTCCCCCGTCTCAGCATCCCCGGACATCACGGAGGTCTGACTGAGCAAACTCGGAGAAAAAAGACCATCGGGAAGCGGCTGAGAGGCAGGTGCGTACCCGGGCCCCTGGGGGCCCCGGCGGGCAGGCCCGGGTGCTGCCTTCCCCCGTCTCAGCATCCCCGGACCTCACGGATGTCTGACTGAGCAAACTCGGAGAAAAAGGACCATAGGGAAGGGGCTGAGTGGCAGGTGCGTCCCCGGGCCCCTGGGGGCCCCGGCGGGCGGGCCCGGGTGCTGCCTTCCCTTGTTTCAGAATCGCCGGACCTCACGGAGGTCTGAGTGACCCTCTCCCTAGTAATACGGAGGAAAAACACCCCCCTTTCTTGTAATCCGTGCACACGAGGTGACAGAGGGGACCCAAGGCACAAAAGTACACGACCTCCTGGAGCCCTCGCTGGGATCGGGGAGGCAAATGAGCCCTCATCGGGACTTCCAGGGAAGCCCGGCCATCTGGTCACCGCTTAGGAAAGCATTGGGTGCGACCAGATGGCCGAGGGGATAGGTGCGACCAGATGGCCGAGGGGGAAGGTGCGACAAGATGGCCGGGCACGAAAGGTAAGCCATCTGGTCGCTCTGTGCCCCAACGAAAGAGTGAGCGGGCGCCGGGGCATGGGGGACCGGAGGCCCAGGGCCCCAGCTGGGCCCCAGCCATGGGGGCTGCGTGGGGGGGAGCCGACGGGCCCTCCGACCCGGGTCCCGCAGACACCTCGACAAGCAGGCGAAGCGGGGCAGGACTGCACGGGACCGATGGACCCCCGTCCCGGGCACTTGGCATAGAGGCAGGCCGGGGGACAGGGCCCAGGGCTGGAGCACCGGACCCAGGGCCCGGAGGGGCCCCTGGACCCAGCCGGGGCTCCCGGGCCCAGAGGCGCAGGGGAAGCATCGCCGGGCCCGCAGGACCCCGTCCCGGGCACCCTGCCACGCGGCAGGACCGAGGACGGAGCCCAGGGTGGGGAGGCCGCCCTCCCCGGGGCCCTCAGGGGCGGAGCTCCTGAACCCAGCCAAGCGAGGGGGGCTCCCCAGGCATGACGGAACCCCGTCTCGGGCCTTTGGCATAGCGTCAGTCCGGGGGACAGGGCCCAGGGCTGGAGCACCCAACCCGGGGCCCGGAGGGGCCCCTGGACCCAGCCGGGGCTCCCGGGCTTAGAGGCGCAGGGGAAGCCTCCCTGGGACCACGGGACCCCGTCCCGGACACCCTGCCACATGGCAGGACTGAGGACGGAGCCCGGGGTGGGGAGGCCGCCCTCCCCGGGGCCCTCAGGGGCCCCGGACGGAGCTCCTGAACCCAGCCAAGCCAGGGGAGGCTCCCTGGGCACAACGGAACCCTGTCCTGTGCCTTTGGCAGTGCGACGGGACCCCTGGACCCAGCCCAGGCCCAGAGGCGCAGGGGAAGCCTCCCCGTGCCAGCCAGACCCCGTCCCAGGCACCCTGCCATGCGGCAGGACCGAGGACAGAGCCCGGGGTGGGGAGGCTGCCCTCCCCGGAGCCCTCAGGGGCCCCGGCCGGAGCTCCTGAACCCAGCCAAGCAAGGGGAGGCTCCCCGGGCACAACGGAACCCCATTCCGGGCCTTTGGCAGTGCAGCAGGATGGGGGACAGGCCCCAGGGCCGGAGCATCTGACCCGGGGCCCGACTGGGCCCCTGGACCCAGCCGGGGCTCCCAGGCCCAGAGGCGCAGGGGAAGCCTCCCCAGGCCCGCTGGACCCCGTCCCGTGCACCCTGCCATGCGGCAGGACCAAGGACGGAGCTCCGGGGTGGGGAGGACGCCCTCCCCGGGGCCCCTAGGAGCCGCTGAACCCAGCCGAGCAGGGGGAGGCTCTGCGGGACCTCGTTCTGGCATCCTGCCACTCAGCAGGACCAAGGACAGACCCTGGGGTGGGGAGGCCGCACTCCCCGGGGCCCCTGGACCCAGCCCAGCAGGGGGAGGCTCCCCGGGCCTGCCAGACCCCATCCAGGGCAGCCTGCCACGCGGCAGGCCCATGGACGGACCCAGGGCTGGGGCAGCATCCTGGCCCGCCCAGCTGCCGGCTGAGGACCGCTAGGCCGAGAGGGGTCCCAGAGTACCCTGTCCCTAGTAATCCGGAGGAAGGCTACCCCGCTTTCTAGGCATCCGTGCGTACTGCGAGGCTCAGGGGACCCTGGGCGCGAAGGTGCCCGACCTCCTGGAGCCCTGGCTAGGATCCGGGAGGCAAATGAGCCCTCATCGGGACTTCCAGGGCAGCCCGGCCATCTGGTCGCCCCATTGGAAAGCATTGCGTGCGACCAGATGGCCGAGAGGAAAGGTGCGACCAGATGGCCGGGGTCGAAAGGACGCCCATCTGCCTGCCCCGAGCAGAGCCTTCGCGGTAGGGCTCCTGCCTGCCCACGCAGGGTTTGGGGGCTCCGTGTCCCAGGGGGCTCGGGGACCCCGGCTGGGCCTCAGGCACGGGGAGGACCACCGGAGCTCTCGGGCCCGGGCGCCCGGGGGAGGACTGCCCGGGACCCATGGAGCCCATCCCGGGCACCTTGCCATGCCGTGGTCTGGAGGAGGGAGCCCCGGATGCCTCGGGAGGTGTTGTCCGGGCATAGCCCATTTGGTCCCCGGCAGAGAACCGCCAGCCCGGGAGGGGTGTCCCGGCATACCCTGCCCCTAGTAATCCGGAGGAAGGCTACCCCGCTTTCTGGGAATCCGTGCGCACTGCGAGGCTCAGGGGACCCTGGGCGTGAACGTGCCCGACCTCCTGGAGCCTTGGCTGGGATCCGGGAGGCAAATGAGCCCTCATCGGGACTTCCAGGGCGCCCCGGCCATCTGGTCGCCCCATTGGAAAGCATTGCGTGCGACCAGATGGCCGAGGGGAAAGGTGCAACCAGATGGCCGGGGTCGAAAGGACTCCCATCTGCCTGTCCCGAGCCGAGCCTTCCCGTTAGGGCTCCCATCTGCCCACGCAGGGCTCGGGGGCTCCATGTCCCAGGGGGCTCGGGGACCCCGGCTGGGCCTCAGGCACGGGGAGGACCACCGGATCTCTCGGGCCCGGGTGCCCGGTGGAGGACTGCCCGGGACCCATGGAGCCCGTCCCGGGCACCTTGCCACGCCGTGGTCCGGAGGAGGGAGCCCCGGATGCCTTGGGAGGTGTTGTCCGGGCATAGCCCATCTGGTCCCCGGCAGAGAATCGCCAGCCCGGGAGGGGTGTGTAGGAGAGTAGGATCTGCTTCACATGGGTACCCCCACTTTCTGCTGATGCTTCACTGTTTTTCGACTTTAGTCTGGCTGGGGCCCTGCTAATCAGAACCCCAGCCTAGCTGCTTCCTCTCTAAAATGGTTTCCATGTGCCTTAGGCACATCTCTGATTGGAATCTGGAGTGCCCTTGTAAGTCCCTAGTATATGGTATACTATGTACCCAGGGCATAGGTACCTCAGAGGACTACCAGGGGCTGCAGCATGTATTGTGCCACCCCTGGAAGGCCAGCCAAAAGGACACCACAGGTCTGCTACTGCAGCCTGGGTAAGGTGGTGCATGCACCCCTTACTGTGATATAGGTTACCTATATCACTACATACATACACACATATAAACCTATAAGTCACTCCTATGGCAGGCCTTATCAATCCTGAAGGCAGAGTGCGTGGTTCCTATGTGAGAGGGTGCCCCTGCATGAGCAGGGCCCTTCTGCAGCGTTCGGAGACCCTTCTTTGATGCTGTTTGTAGTGCAGCCTGACCATATACTCTTAAGCGCATTATAACCTCGCGTTAAAATGCTAACTTTGGGATGGCTGCACGGAAACATGTCGTGTTTGGTGTCAAACATCTTGGAATACTACCCCCCTGCCAGTTCTGGCAGCGGGGGTAGCATTCCACCCTTCTAGAGGGAGAGACATGTACACACCGGCCTGCCCGGTAACTTCTTTCCAAGCCCTGGCATCACAAAATGGATGCCGCTACCACAGACACGAGTCTGGCCTCCTGCTGCTGACCGAAACTCCGGCAGGGGAGGCCTGGACAATAGGTTTCCTGTCCCAGGGAGGTGTAATCACCTCCGCAGACAGGATAGTGTGTATTAGGGCTGGGCGGGAGCACTCTCTGGTGCTTTGAAGTCCTGCACTGGGGGCACATTTGGTGTCCCAGTGCATACCCCAGTTCAAACCGGCTCAGGGGCTTCCAGCCCCTGCTCTGGCGCGAAACTGGACAAAGGGAAAGGGGTGTAACCACCCCTCTGCCCTGACCCTCCCATAGGTGGGTCCCCAGAGTATGTCCAACCCCATATCTTAGTATAAGTATGGGACCCCAGTCCTTAGGACTTTAGATTTACCTGGACGAAACTCTGACAAAGAATCCTGGACCTTCGACGCTCTACTTTAAGATTAGAGGACTGAAGAATCTCCCTTGGGGTCAAGGAGTGACTCCCCTGCTTGGCAGGCACCAAAGAAGCAATTGTCCGGTCTGCATCGCCGAAGCTCCCGCTGGACGCCGAAGTCTTTGCATCACCAGAGGTAGATTTCCAGAATTCCCCGAGGCTGCCCTGAGTCCCCAGCAAAGCTGAGGCCCGTAGCTGTCGTGAGTAACGTGGAACTGTGACCCCTGGACACCGAGCACATTTGCAAGTGCATCCTCTTCCTGGATTCCCATGAAGTTGTGCTTTGGGCTCCGAGTAGCCCCCACCTCCAGCACCAACTGCATCGAAGATCAATGGCCTCCACTCCACAAGTGTCCCGTGAGCCAGCTCCAAGTGCATCCACTCGAGGCTCCTTTGCGGTTGCTAGTCCGTTGGCTAGTAGGCCCTTCCGAAGGCCAATCTTATCCTGCTTGGGCTTCCCTGGTTGCTCCAGGCGTGCCCTGACTTACCCTTGCTGGGTGAGTCCCTCAGACCTTGCTGGTCTGCACCACCGTCCTTCTTCTATTTCCATGAGACTTGCCGTTGCCAAGGCTTGTTGGGTCCAATCCGGTCGCCGATACCTCAGCAATCGACAAACTTTGTGGGACAGCTCGATTCCAGCTCCTGGTTCTCGTTGACACCTCCTGGACCCCGTGGCTGAAGAGTCAAGACGACCGTCAACCTACCTGAAGCACCCGACATCGGTGGGCATTCGGTCATTGCCTTCCTGGTCACTGGCTAGTGACCCAGACTCTGTCCCCTCTGCTTTCAGGTTCTTCAGATCTTCGATCCACCTTTGGATCCACCCGAACACTTTCGACTTGGTCACCAGCAGCACTTTGCAGCAGATCGCCATAGTAAACAACAACGAAACCCGACCCCGAAAGACACCTATGCACCCGGCTTCCCTGGGTGAGGTAACTCGAGTACTCCGGTGCTCCCGTGGGTATAGACTCTAGAATGACCTAGTTCTGAAGGGGTTTGCTCCAAGTCCTCCTCTAAGTGTCCCTTGTCTTTAAACTTCCAACCGCGACTTTCCCCATAGAAGTCAACGGCGATTCGCGGCTGTGTTATCACACTGCACGCGTCCCCCGTGGGTCCCCTGTGTCACTACCTTGGGTGGTTCCTTGTGGTCCAAGCACTTCTACAGGCTCTAGGCCTTGTGTCTAGCTCAGTCGTGGTTCTTATACCACTTTATTGGTATATGGTTTGGTACGCCCCTAGGGCTCAAACGTGTATTTGTGCTATTACTGTTGATAACTAACTTATAACTTATGTATTTCGAACTCTAGCCTCATAAAGAGACTAGAGGGGTGTGTTTAGCAATAAATACATATATTTTGAATATATACCTGGTGTGGTCCTCTTTCATTTGGTCACTCAAGAGATTATAGACTGGTAAAACAAGCTGCTTTACATTCCTTCAAGACTTAGCCTGAAGGCTGCTCTCCATAGCTACCACTAGGATAGCTTTCAATAAAGGTTGTCTTTAACCTATCTCCAATAAGGGGTTGTTTGGACTGGTGCAAGGTGCCCACTATAATTAGTGGACAGCATATACCAGGCCAACTTCTCACATTGGTGTGCAGCGTGTGGGATTCCAGCTTGCTATTGTTTTACCAGATAATCTCAATTGAATTGATCAACTGAAAACCACTAAGGGTACCTAAGGTACATATAAATCAAGCTTAGTATACAGTAAGTTCTACTGAACTTAGAGTTGTGTGTTAAGGGATAGCACACCCTTTCTACAACTCAAGAGAGTTTAGTAGGCCACACTAGAGTAGGTAGTGCATACACCACACCTCACTAGTAATGTCTTCAAAGCCAGGACCCAGTGAGTCCTTGCCAGAAGCCAGTGGGCTTCTTCCTCCAAGTATGATAAACTCCCATTCTTGGAATTGAGAGCATTATGCAATACTAGGAAGTTGAAGGCAGGCAAAAGTGCCAGCACCCAGCACCTGAAGGAGGTGTTACTGGCTGATGATCTCAGCAGGCCCCTAGGGTCTGAAGGGGTAGGCAGAGAGGGTGGGGCAGAAAATGAGGAAGGGGCCAGGGGTGAAGAAACCCAGGCCCCCCTCTGAAACTGGCCAGGAAGGTGAAAATGACCTTGTCCTGGAAAACCCAATTCCTCCTGTGGAGGAGGAGGAGGAGGATCAGAATGACCTCCCCTTTGTCCCCCAGGAAGAGTACTGAGTGTGCCCAGAAGGTCTAGTTCTCCTTCTCAGGAGTCTAACCACTCTGACACCTCAATAGGGACCGCTGTCTCCTAACATAGGAGGGAATCCTCTCATGAAAGGAGAAAGAGATTGCTTCAGTATGAACAAGCCCAGCTTGAGCTCAGAAAACAGCAATTGGCTATAGACAGGGAGTCCCTAGATCTCTATAGAGAGAGACAAAAGATGGGACTAGAGTCCCATGGTGGCAGCAGTTTCCCCAAAGATAGGGAAAGGTCTTATGACCATAGAAACCTGAGCAAGATTGTCACTCCCTACCAGAGTGGGGATGACATCCACAAATGGATAACTGCACTGGAGAGGGCTTGTAAAGTACAGAGGGTCCCTCAGGAGCAGTGGGCAGCAATCTTGTGGCTCTCCTTTGCAGACAAAGGTAGAGACAAGCTCCTCACTGTAAGAGAAGAGGATGCTGACAATTACAAAGTCTTGAAGAGTGCTCTGATTGATGGGTTTGGCCTAACAACTGAACAATACAGGTTAAAGTTCAGAGACACCCAAAAAGCACAGACTCAAGACTGGGTAGACTATGTGGATTGTTCTGCTAAGGCTCTGGAAGGCTGGTTGATGGGCAGTAAGGTGTGTGACTTCACAGGATTGTACAATCTTATCATGAGGGAGCAGATTCTTAATAACTGTCAAAATCAGCTGTTGCATCAGTACCTGGTGGACTCTGATCTGACCTCTCCCCAAGAATTGGGAAAGAAGGCAGACAAATGGGTCAGAACCAGGGTGAGGCAGAAGGTACAGAACCAAGGTGGTGACCCTAAGAAGCAAGATTCGAAAAACTCTGATAAGGGTGGGGAGAAGGGTAAAGATCAAAAGTCTTCACAAGGCCCCCAAAAATCTTCTTCAGGTGGGGATTCACAGTCTAACAAAGGGAAAGGCCAAAGGAAACCATGGTGCAAGGTCTGTAAGCAAAAGACCCACTGGACCAGGGATTGCACCAAGTCCAAAGACTCTACTCCAGCCCCCACCAACGCCCCTAAGGCACCTGTTCCCCCTAGTACAGTTACAGTTGGTGGTGGGAGTACACAAGCCAAGGGTTTAGTAGGGTTGACCCTGGGTAAGGAAATGAGCTCTGACCTAGTCAGAGAACTCACTCAGGCTGTCCTAGTCTGTGATGGAGGCATGGATGTGACCTCCTCTGTGAGTCCCAGTAATCTGGGCAAGTACAGACAACAGCCCTTAATCAATGGAAAAGAGGCTTTGGCATTTAGGGACACAGGGGCAAGTGTCACCATGGTGACACAAGACCTTGTGGATCCTGGGCAGATTATACTTGGTGAAATGTACCAAGTGACCAATGCTAGCAATGTCAGAACAGACCATACTCTGGCAGTTGTTAACTTCTCCTGGGGAGGGGTAACTGGCCTTAAGAAGGTTGTGGTGAGTGCAAACCTACCAGTGGAATGCTTGCTTGGCAATGATCTTGAAACTTCAGCTTGGGCAGAAGTGGAGCTCAGGACCCATGCAGAAATGCTGGGGATCCCTGCAGATGTGTTTGCTGTGACCAGGTCACAGAGCAAAATGATCTAACACTGAACAGGCCTTGGATTCTGGAATAATGGACCAAGTGCCCTCCAAGAAGAGGAGTAGTAGGGTAAAGGCAGTGCCTTCCCCTTGGCTCAGAAGGAAGATCAGTCTCTTGAGGGGGATGATCTCAGTCCTGAGGAAGGAACTGTCCCAGAGGAGCTTGAACCTGACCAGGTTGAGTTCTTGGGGACAGGGGCCCTTCCAGGGCAGATCTGAGCCAGGAGCAGCAGAGCTGCCCCTCTCTTGAACCCCTCAGACAGCAAGCTGCTGCTGAGGCTGCTGGGAAAGCTAGTGGTCCCCATACAGTGTATTGGGATGATGGACTCTTGTACTCAGAGTGTAGAGACCCCAAGCCTGGTGCCACCAGGAGGTTGGTTATACCTCTGAAGTTCAGGGGCTTCCTATTGACCCTAGCCCATGACATTCCCTTAGCAGGTCACCTGGGCCAGAACAAGACTTGGGACAGACTTGTCCCTCACTTTCACTGGCCCCATATGTCTGAAGACACCAAGGAGTTTTGTCGCTCCTGTGTAACCTGCCAGGCCAGTGGCAAGGCAGGTGGCACTACAAAGGCCCCCTGATACCACTACCTGTGGTGGGGGTTCCCTTTGAAAGGGTGGGGATTGACATTGTTGGTCCCATGGATCCCCAAACAGCATCTGGGCACAGGTTTATCCTGGTGGTAGTGGATCATGCCACCAGGTACCCAGAGGCTATTCCCCTTAGGACCACTACAGCACCTGTGGTGGCAAGAGCCCTCCTGGGAATTTTCTCAAGAGTGGGCTTCCCTAAGGAGGTTGTATCAGACAGGGGTGCTAACTTTATGTCTGGATACTTGAAAGCAATGTGGAAGGAGTGTGGAGTGACTTACAAGTTCACCACACCCTATCACCCACAATGCAATGGGTTAGTTGAGAGATTCAACAAAACCTTGAAGGGCATGATTAAAGGGCTCCCAGAAAAGCTTAGGCGAAGATGGGACATACTCTTGCCCTGCCTTTTATTTGCATACAGGGAGGTGCCTCAAAAGGGGTTGGCTACAGCCCTTTGAACTTTTGTTTGGTCACCCTGTCAGGGGTCCATTGTGCTTGGTGAAGGAAGGATGGGAGTTACCTCTCAAGCCCCCAAAGCAAGACATAGTGGACTATGTACTTGGTCTCCGCTCCCGGATGGCTGAGTACATGAAAAAGGCAACTAAAAACCTTGAGGCTAGCCAGGAACTTCAAAAAGCCTGGCATGACCAAAGGCTGTACTGACTGTTTACCAGCCAGGACAGAAGGTGTGGGTGTTGGAGCCAGTGGCCCCAGCAGCTCTCCAAGACAAATGGAGTGGACCCCATACCATTGTTGAACAGAAGGGTGAGGTTACCTACTTAGTAGACCTAGGAACACCCAGGAGTCCCCACAGGGTTCTCCATGTCAACAGGTTAAAACCATATGTGGACAGGGCAGACATGGGCTTGCTCATGGCTACTGATGAGGGACAGGAGGAAGAGAGTGACCCACTCCCTGACCTGCTCTCACAGAACCCTGATGATGGGTCAGTGGATGGTGCAGCCTTGGCAGGCAGCCTCACTACCCAGCAGCAGACTGATTGCAGACAGGTGCTCAATCAGTTCAGACACATGTTCTCACTGACACCCAGTCAGACCACCTGGTGCACTCATGAAGTGGACACTGGGGACAGTCTGCCTATTAAAAATAAGATTTATAGGCAACCTGACCATGTCAGGGACTGTATCAGGACAGAAGTCCAGAAAATGTTGGATTTGGGAGTTATTGAACCCTCAGATAGCCCTTGGGCTAGTCCAGTGGTCCTTGTGCCAAAACCTCACACCAATGGTGGGAAAAGAGAGATGAGGTTTTGTGTGGACTACAGGGGTCTCAATGCAGTCACTAGGACTGATGCTCATCCAATACCTAGGGCAGATGAGCTAATAGACACTTTGGCCTCAGCCAAGTATCTAAGCACATTTGACCTGACAGCTGGCTACTGGCAGATCAGACTAGCTGATGATGCAAAGCCAAAAACAGCATTCTCAACCCCTAGTGAGCATTATCAATTTGTGGTGATGCCCTTTGGTCTGAAGAATGCACCTGCCACTTTTCAGAGGTTGGTGAATACAGTCCTTACAGGTCTGAAGCCTATAGTGCAGCATATCTAGGTGATATTGCTGTCTTTAGCTCCACCTGGGAGGATCACCTGGTCCACCTCAGAAATGTTTTACAGGCCCTGCAGAAAGCAGGCCTGACTATCAAGGCCACCAAGTGCCAGATAGGGCAGAGTCAGGTTGTGTACCTGGGCCACCTTGTGGGTGGAGGCCAGGTTCAACCCTTGCAGAGCAAGATCCAGACCATCATGGACTGGACTGCTCCAACTACCCAGACTCAGGTGAGAGCCTTTTAGGCCTGACTGGGTACTATAGGAGATTTGTCAAGGGGTATGGATCAATAGTGACACCCCTGAATGACTTAACTTCCAAGAAAATGCCCAAAAGGTTCAGTGGACAGTTAGCTGTCAAAAGGCATTTGATGACCTAAAGCAGGCCATGTGCACTGCTCCCATTCTACAGAGTCCTGATTACTCCAAGAAGTTCATTGTCCAAACAGATGCATCTGAATTGGGGGTAGGGGCTGTACTGTCACAATTGAATGATGAAGGTCAGGATCAGCCAGTAGCTTTTATTAGCAGAAGGCTGACCCCTAGAGAGAAACGTTGGTCAGCCATTGAGAGGGAGGCCTTTGCTGTGGTCTGGGCTCTGAAGAAGTTGAGGCCATACTTGTTTGGTACTCACTTCCTTGTTCAAACAGACCATAAGCCCCTCTTATGGCTAAAACAAATGAAGGGTGAAAACCCCAAACTGCTTAGGTGGTCCATTTCCCTACAGGGGATGGACTTCACAGTGGAACATAGACCTGGGAGTAACCATGCCAATGCAGATGGACTCTCTAGGTACTTCCACTTAGAACATGAAGACTTAACTGGGCAAGGTTAGTTTAATGTCCCTACGTTTGGGCGGGGGTTGTGTAGGAGAGTAGGATCTGCTTCACATGGATACCCCCACTTTTTGCTGATGCTTCACTGTTTTTCGACTTTAGTCTGGCTGGGGCCCTGCTAATCAGAACCCCAGCCTAGCTGCTTCCTCTCTAAAATGGTTTCCATGTGCCTTAGGCACATCTCTGATTGGAATCTGGAGTGCCCTTGTAAGTCCCTAGTATATGGTATACTATGTACCCAGGGCATAGGTACTTCAGAGGCCTACCAGGGGCTGCAGCATGTATTGTGCCACCCCTGGAAGGCCAGCCAAAATGACACCACAGGTCTGCTACTGCAGCCTGGGTAAGGTGGTGCATGCACCCTTACTGTGATATAGGTTACCTATCTCACTACATATGTACACACATATAAACCTATAAGTCACTCCTATGGCAGGCCTTACCAATCCTGAAGGCAGAGTGCTTGGTTTTTATGTGAGAGGGTGCCCCTGCATGAGCATATCCCCTCTACAGCGTTCAGAGTCCCTCCTCTGATGCTGTTTGTAGTGCAGCCTGACCATATACTCTTAAGCGCATTATAACCTCGCGTTAAAATGCTAACTTTGGGATGGCTGCACGGAAACATGTCGTGTTTGGTGTCAAACATCTTGGAATACTACCCCCTCGCCAGTTCTGGCGGCGGGGTAGCATTCCACCCTTCTAGAGGGAGAGACATGTACACACCGGCCTGCCCGGTAACTTCTTTCCAAGCCCTGGCATCACAAAATGGATGTCGCTGCCACAGACACGAGTCTGGCCTCCTGCTGCTGACTGAAACTCCGGCAGGGGAGGCCTGGACAATAGGTTTCCTGTCCCAGGGAGGTGTAACCACCTCCCCAGACAGGATAGTGTGTATTGGGGCTGGGCGGGATCACTCTCTGGTGCTTTGAAGTCCTGCACTGGGGGCACATTTGGTGTCCCTGTGCATACCCCAGTTCAAACCGGCTCAAGGGCTTCCAGCCCCTGCTCTGGCATGAAACTGGACAAAGGGAAAGGGGTGTAGCCACCCCTCTGCCCTGACCCTCCCATAGGTGGGTCCCCAGAGTATGTCCAACCCCCTACCTTAGTATAAGTATGGGACCCCAGTCCTTAGGACTTTAGATTTACCTGGACGAAACTCTGAGACAGAATCCTGGACCTTCGACGCTCTACTTTAAGATTAGAGGACTGAAGAATCTCCCTTGGGGTCAAGGAGTGACTCCCCTGCTTGGCAGGCACCAAAGAAGCAATTGTCTGGTCTGCATCGCCAAAGCTCCCGCCGGACGCCGAAGTCTTTGCATCACCAGAGGTAGATTTCCAGACTTCCCAGAGGCTGCCCTGAATCCCCAGCAAAGCTGAGGCCTGTAGCTGTCGTGGGTAACGTGGAACCATGACCCCTGGACATCAAGCACATTTGCAAGTGCATCCTCTTCCTGGGATTCCATGAAGTTGTGCTTTGGGCTCCGAGTAGCCCCCGCCTCCAGCACTGACTGTACCGAAGATCACTGGCCTCCACTCCACGAGTGTCCCGTGAGCCGGCTCCAAGTGCGTCCACTTGAGGCTTCTTTGCGGTTGCTAGTCCGTTGGCTAGTAGGCCCTTCCGAAGGCCAATCTTATCCTTCTTGGGCTTCCCTGGTTGCTCCAGGCGTGCCCTGACTTACCCTCGCTGGGTGAGTCCCTCAGACCTTACTGGTCTGCACCACCGTCCTTCTTCTATTTCCACAAGACTTGCCGTTGCCAAGGCTTGTTGGGTCCAATCCGGTCGCCAACACCTCAGCAATCGACAAACTTTGTGGGACAGCTCGATTCCAGCTCCTGGTCATCGTTGACGCCTCCTGGACCTCGTGGCTGAAGAGTCAAGACGACTGTCAACCTACCTGAAGCACCCGACATCGGTGGGCATTCGCTCATCGCCTTCCTGGTCACTGGCTAGTGACCCAGACTCTGTCCCCTCTGCTTTCAGGTTCTTCAGATCTTCGATCCACCTTTGGATCCACCCGAACACTTTCGACTTGGTCGCCAGCAGCACTTTGCAGCAGATCGCCATAGTAAACAACAACGAAACCCGACCCCGAAAGACACCTATGCACCCGGCTTCCCTGGGTGAGGTAACTCGAGTACTCCGGTGCTCCCGTGGGTATAGACTCTAGAACGACCTAGTTCTGAAGGGGTTTGCTCCAAGTCCTCCTCTAAGTGTCCCTTGTCTTTAAACTTCCAACCGCGACTTTCCCCATAGAAGTCAACGGCGATTCGCGGCTGTGTTATCACACTGCACGCGTCCCCCGTGGGTCCCCTGTGTCACTACCTTGGGTGGTTCCTTGTGGTCCAAGCACTTCTACAGGCTCTAGGCCTTGTGTCTAGCTCAGTCGTGGTTCTTATACCACTTTATTGGTATATGGTTTGGTACGCCCCTAGGGCTCAAACGTGTATTTGTGCTATTACTGTTGATAACTAACTTATAACTTATGTATTTCGAACTCTAGCCTCATAAAGAGACTAGAGGGGTGTGTTTAGCAATAAATACATATATTTTGAATATATACCTGGTGTGGTCCTCTTTCATTTGGTCAGTCAAGAGATTATAGACTGGTAAAACAAGCTGCTTTACATTCCTTCAAGACTTAGCCTGAAGGCTGCTCTCCATAGCTACCACTAGGATAGCTTTCAATAAAGGTTGTCTTTAACCTATCTCCAATAAGGGGTTGTTTGGACTGGTGAAAGGTGCCCACTATAATTAGTGGACAGCATATACCAGGCCAACTTCTCACAGGGTGTCCCGGCATACCCTGCCCCTAGTAATCCGGAGGAAGGCTACCCCGCTTTCTGGGAATCCGTGCGCACCGCAAGGCTCAGGGGACCCTGGGCGCGAACGTGCCCGACCTCCTGGAGCCCTGGCTGGGATCCGGGAGGCAAATGAGCCCTCATCGGGACTTCCAGGGCGGCCCGGCCATCTGGTCGCCCCATTGGAAAGCATTGCGTGCGACCAGATGGCCGAGGGGAAAGGTGCGACCAGATGGCCGGGGTCGAAAGGACTCCCATCTGCCCGCCCCCAGCCGAGCCTTCCCGGTAGGGCTCCCGCCTGCCCACACAGGGCTCGGGGGCTCCGCGTCCCGGGGGGCTCGGGGACCCCAGCTGGGCCTCAGGCACGGGGAGGACCACCGGAGCTCTCGGGCCCGGGCGCCCGGGGGAGGACTGCCCGGGACCCATGGAGCCTGTCCCGGGCACCTTGCCACGCCGTGGTCTGGAGGAGGGAGCCCCGGATGCCTTGGGAGGTGTTGCCCGGGCATAGCCCATCTGGTCCCCGGCAGAGAACCGCCAGCCCGGGAGGGGTGTCCCGGCATACCCTGCCCCTAGTAATCCGGAGGAAGGCTACCCCGCATTCTGGGAATCCGTGTGCACCGCAAGGCTCAGGGGACCCTGGGCGCGAACGTGCCCGACCTCCTGGAGCCCTGGCTGGGATCCAGGAGGCAAATGAGCCTTCATCGGGACTTCCAGGGTGGCCCGGCCATCTGGTCGCCCCATTGGAAAGCATTGCGTGCGACCAGATGGCCGGGGTCGAAAGGACTCCCATCTGCCCGCCCCGAGCCATCCTGATAGGGCTCCCGCCTGCCCACGCAGGGCTCGGGGTCTCCGCGTCCCGGGGGGCTCGGGGACCCCGGCTGGGCCTCAGGCACGGGGAGGACCACCGGAGCTCTCGGGCCCGCGCGCCCGGGGGGAGGACTGCCCGGGACCCATGGAGCCCGTCCCGGGCACCTTGCCACGCTGTGGTCTGGAGGAGGGAGCCCCGGACGCCTTGGGAGGTGTTGTCTGGGCATAGCCCATCTGGTCCCCGGCAGAGAACCGCCAGCCCGGGAGGGGTGTCCCGGCATACCCTGCCCCTACTAATCCGGAGGGAGGCTACCTTGCTTTCTGGGAATCCGTGCGCACCGCGAGGCTCAAGGGACACTGGGCGCGAACGTGCCCAACCTCCTGGAGCCCTGGCTGGGATCCGGGAGGCAAATGAGCCCTCATCGGGACTTCCAGAGCGGCCCGGCCATCTGGTCGCCCCATTGGAAAGCATTGCGTGCGACCAGATGGCCGAGGGGAAAGGTGCGACCAGATGGCCGGGGTCAAAAGGACTCCCACCTGCCTGCCCCGAGCCGAGCCTTCCCGGTAGGGCTCCCGCCTACCCATGCAGGTCTCCGGGGCTCTGCACCAGGGACCCTTGTCACGGGCAGATGGACACTTGGCAGGCGGCAGGACGGGGGCTCACAAACCCCAGGCCCTGACCGAAACGCAGTCCCCGGGGCCGGTCCCTGCTTCTCAACCCAGCCAGGCCGGGGAGATCGGGGAGCCTGCCCAGGCACGAGGGACCCCTGTCCTGGGCACACGGACACTCAGGACGTGCGCTCGTTTTCCACACATTTTTTTCTAAAATTCTGCGTAGTGGCACTACGCCAACTACGCCCAGCCCTAACCAAACTCTTACTATGCAGTGGAAAGGACTTAGCCAGCCACCCCCCCACCTGGCCCGGTCCCTGCTTCTGATCCCAGCCAGGTTGGGGGAGCCTCCCTTGGCCCGATGGACCCCGTCACGGGCACCCGGACCCTCGCCAGGCCACAGGATGGGGGCTCTCGCACCACAGGGTCATATAGGGGTGGGCAGAAAACTACGCTCCGCCAGCGTAGCGGATAAAGCCAGCCACCCCTGCTTCTGAAAGCAGCCAGGCCGGGGAGAGCCTCCCCGAGCCCCGGTGGACCCCCATCCCCAGCGCCCAGACCCTCGGCTGGCTTGCAGGAAGGGGGGCTCCCGCTCCCCGGGGCCCGCCGGATGGAGCACGAGCCCCGGGCCCGGTCCCAGCTTCCGAACCCTAGCCAGGTCGGGGAGAGCCTCCCCGGGCCCCGGGGGACACCCTTCCCCAGCGCCCGGACCCTCGGCTGGCTTGCAGGATGGGGGGCTCCCGCACCCCGGGGCCTGCCGGACGGAGCACGAGCCCCGGGCCCGGTCCCAGCTTCCGAAGCCTAGCCAGGCCGGGGAGAGCCTCCCCGGGCCCCGGTGGACCACCGTCCCCAGCGCCCGGACCCTCGGCAGGCTTGCAGTATTGGGGGCTCCTGCACCCTGGGACTCTGGGATGGAGCACGAGCCCCAGGCCCGGTCCCAGCTTCCGAACCCTAGCCAGGTCGGGGGGAGCATCCCCGGGCCCCGGTGGACCCCCGTCCCCAGTGCCCGGACCCTCGGCAGGCTTGCAGGATTGGGGGCTCCTGCACCCTGGGACGGAGCATGAGCCCCGGGCCCGGTCCCAGCTTCCGAACCCTAGCCAGGCCGGGGAGAGCCTCCCCGGGCCCCGGTGGACCCCCGTCCCCAGCGCCCGGACCCTCGGCTGGCTTGCAGGACGGGAGGCTCCCGCACCGCGGGGCCCGCCGGACAGAGCACAAGCCCCGGGCCCGGTTCCAGCTTCCGAACCCTAGCAAGGCCGGGGGGAGCCTTCCCGGGCCCCGATGGGACCCCCCGGACCATCGGCTGGCTTGCAGGATGCAGGGATCCCGCACCCCGGGGCCTGCTGGATGGAGTTCAAGTCCCAGGCCCGGACCCAGCTTCAGAACCCTAGCCAGGCTGGGGAGAGCCTCCCCGGACCCTGATGGATCCCCGTAACCAGCGCCCGGACCCTCTGATGGCTTGCAGGACGGGGCCTCCCACACCCCGGGCCTGCCGGATGGAGCTCAAGCCCCAGGCCCGGACCCAGCTTCAGAACCCTAGCCAGGCTGGGGAGAGCCTCCCCGGGCCCTGATGGACCCCCATAACCAGCGCCTGGACCCTCTGATTGCTTGCAGGATGGGGGCTCCCACACCCCGGGGCCTGCCGGATGGAGCTCAAGCCCCAGGCCCGGACCCAGCTTCAGAACCCTAGCCAGGCTGGGGAGAGCCTCCCAAGGCCCTGATGGACCCCCGTAACCAGCGCCCGGACCCTCTGATGGCTTGCAGGACGGGGGCTCCGACACCCCGGGGCCTGCCGGATGGAGCTCAAGCCCCAGGCCCGGACCCAGCTTCAGAACCCTAGCCAGGCTGGGGAGAGCCTCCCCGAGCCCTGATGAACCCCCGTAACCAGCGCCGGGACCTTCTGATGGCTTGCAGGACGGGGGGCTCCCACACCCCGGGGCCCACCAGACGGAGCTCGAGCCCCAGGCCCTGTCCCAGCTTCCGAACCCTAGCCAGGCTGGGGAGAGCCTCCCCGGGCCCCGGTGGACCCCCGTCCCCAGCGCCCGGACCCTCGGCAGGCTTGCAGGATTGGGGGCTCCCGCTCCCTGGGACCCTGGGACGGAACACGAGCCCCGGGCCGGGTCCCAGCTTCCAAACCCTAGCCAGGCTGGGGAGAGCCTCCCCAGGCCCCGGGGGACCCCCGTCCCCGGTGCCCGGACCCTCGGCTGGCTTGCAGGACAGGGGCTCCCACACCCCGGGGCCCACCAGACGGAGCTCGAGCCCCAGGCCCGGACCCAGCTTCCGAACCCCAGCCAGGCTGGGGAGAGCCTCCCCGGGCCCCGGTGGACCCCCGTCCCCAGTGCCCGGACCCTCGGCAGGCTTGCAGGATTGGAAGCTCCCGCACCCTGGGACCCTGGGACAGAGCATGAGCCCCGGGCCCCGGGCCCGGTCCCAGCTTCTGAACCCTAGCCAGGCCAGGGAGAGCCTCCCCGGGCCCCGGGGGACCCCCGTCCCCAGCGCCCGGACCCTCAGCTGGCTTGCAGGACAGGGGGGCTCCAGTACCCCGGGGCCCACCAGACGGAGCTCGAGCCCCAGGCCCTGTCCCAGCTTCCGAACCCTAGCCAGGCTGGGGAGAGCCCCCCCGGGCCCCGGTGGACCCCAGTTCCAGCGCCCGGACCCTCGGCTGGCTTGCAGGATGGGGGCTCCCGCACCCCAGGGCCTGCCGGATGGAGCTCAAGCCCCGGGTCCGGTCCCAGCTTCCCAACCCTAGCTAGGCCGGGGAGAGCCTCCCCGGGCCCCGGGGGACCCCCGTCCCCAGCGCCCGGACCCTCGGCTGGCTTGCAGGACAGGGGGCTCCAGTACCCCGGGGCCCACATGACGGAGCTCGAGCCCCAGGCCCTGTCCCAGCTTCCGAACCCTAGCCAGGCTGGGGAGAGCCTCCGTGGGCCCCGGTGGACCCCAGTCCCCAGCGCCCGGACCCTCGGCTGGCTTGCAGGATTGGGGGCTCCCGCACCCCAGGGCCTGCCGGACGGAGCTCAAGCCCCGGGCCCGGTCC